>CAJNYU010001734.1:0-21783 GCA_905331475.1 Rotaria socialis | reverse complement strand
TTCATCTACAACAACTACCACCTCCAGCTCGAGCACGGTGGGAACCGCGACGGATACTTCATCTACAATAACAACCGATAGCAGCTTCACCTTCAGCTCGGACACGGCCGAAACCACGATCAATACTTCATCTACAACAACAATCGATGCCAGCCCCAACTCAGGCCCGACTGAAATCGTGACGGATACTTCATCCTCAATCCCTAGCAGCGCCAGCTCGGGCATGGTCCAAATCACGACCGATACTTCACCTACAATAACTACGAGCTCCGGCTTCAGTGTGAGTTCCGACACCGCCGAAACAGGGACGGATACTGCATCTACAGCAACAATCGATACAAGCTCCAGCAGGGCTGAAACCACGACGGATACTTCTTCTACAACAACTACCACCTCCAGCTCGAGCACGACCAAAACTTCAAGTGAAACTATAAGTTCAACGTCTTCAGGTGAAAGTACCACACTAAGCACCACTACTCCGCCTATGACCACTACTCCGGATCCAAGCTTCTGCAAAAATACCTCGCATTTCTTTCAAAGCGGCCAATGTAGAGAAAGGAATACAACTAGGGTACGAGATTATATACAGACGTTTTGGTGGTATCAGTTCTTTACTTCTAGGAAAATACGATAAATACTCTGCAGAATACTACAAATTCTAGTGTCATTGCCGAACAACTTTCGTTATATATAGGCGCATTGACTGATTCAAATGTATCATCGACTTCACAAAATACTTTAACCCTCGATGAAATTGATGGTTATCTAACTATTATGAACAGTACAGATTTAACAAAAGAGACGACTGACTCCATCCTTGTGGCAACGTCAGCAGAAGAAGAAAATAGTATAATCGTTGTAGGTGCATCATTCACAACTGGTGTTGGTGGCAACGTTATCAATTCATCAAATATAAACAGTGTGCATAAACCGAATGTTTCAGCAGCAGCTATACTTAGTAAGCAATCTTTAATCGGTGTCCGCTCGTTAAATGTGCTAATAATTGATAAACCTACTACGTACATAAATGTAGACAACACAACAAATAAAACACTTGCATCATCCATTATCATGGTGACATGGCGAGGAAATAATGCGACACGTCCTCCAATTGACATATCTCTTTATTTTAAAGTTTTATCGGATTTTGAGCCTAAGGTTCCCGCGGATTATTTTTGTTCCTTTTATGATACAAGCAATCACATATGGAATGAATCTGGTTGTACAAAACCAGCTTATGATGAGCAATTCAAACGATATGAGTGCCGTTGCAATCATACCACTACATTTGCTCTTATTTGGTTGCCTAAGGTACCTCTCACCCGTTATCTGAATTCACAAGATATTGCATCTTTGGTATTTCAATCAATTTCAATTTGCTGCTTCATTGCTACTATCATTCACGCTATTGTGATACGATTCCGAGATCCAATAATGAGCTTGCAAACATATGATTTACTCCCGTTGATGTCATATGCGGCAACAATGATTGTTTTTATTTTCTTCATTGCTCTAGCAATGACAACTTACGCAAAAACATCTTCGGAAGATCAAACAAGTTGTTTCTTAAGTTCAAGTGTTTTAATGTTTTTCGTTTATTTCTTTTTAATTTTCATGTTTTGCACCAAGACCAGTGTGGCATACTTTAATTATTTACGGTTCGTTCGTTTATTTCCTGCACCATCATATCGGCGATTGTTTATCATGATTTTGATTTCATTTTTTATATCTATTATATGGGTCAGTGTCGCAGCTGGACTTAATTCCAATCCATCATACAACATTACTCAATTGTATCCGTATAAACTTTGTTGGTTTACTCGCGATGTTATTTACTACTTTCTAACCATACCTGTTGGTGTCTTCCTTTTCTTGAATATCTTAATATTCATTCTTGTAGCTCATCGTATAATCGAACACGTCAGAAATGCAACATCACCTCATCAATCATATGAACGAATGAAACGATGTGTGATTATTTTACTTTTATCCAGTGTTACACAAGGCATTGGTTGGCTTTTCGGCCCATTTCTTACAATTGTCGATGAAAAAGCGGGCAATATTTTAGGCTGGTTTTTTATTATTTTCAACGGATTGGAAGGTCTATGGATTATTTTGTTATATTTAATAATTCGATCACAACATATGGATGAGCAAAAACGGTCTAGAGCTGCAACAGAGTTGACAAAATCAACGACTGTGTCATCGGGAAAGCGAAAAAATAGGTACAGAGATAATATGGGTTACTCTACGGTGAAACAAAATCAGATTATTGATCAAACTTGGAAGAATCGTTCGAGGATGGTTTGAATAATTCAAAAACTATTAAGAAGAGGAGTACTATTTGTTAATAATTTGCTCGCGTACAATTTCGAATCAGTTGTTTCTGTTTTTTTGAAAATTTACTTTTTCAGGAAGAATGTTGAAGAACTTATTATAGAATCAATTGTGTGAGTTGCATTGGAGTTAAACTTATACTTATTAGTCGACTAAATTGTATACTCTTTAAATTTATACTCATGGCATAGCTGTTAACATAGAGAAGGTAACCAGGATATGTTTGCACCTAAATTTAACTAGCCTTAATTCATACCACTAGTATAATGATTGATTTTATTTGCCAGCGAATGCTACAAATAAACTCAATGTATGCAATCGTCCAGGGCTGCCAACTGTACCCCATTTCATCATTTTGTATCCCATTTTGACTTTTAAGTCTACGATACGACTATCTAATCTTCTAATGAAAACAGCCTATGTTCTTCTAGACTTTTCTCATTTTCATAAAGAAATGTATAATAAAATGCGTTGGTAAATAACTGACCAATAGATATTAGCACCCATTTCGTTTAATTTCGTCTTTAATTATTCGGTTTTACATACTATTTTCACTATGAATCATAAAATAAATTTTATTGAATTTTTTTCTTTTCTCCTTTCTCATTGTTTCATTACTTTTTTGAATTAAGTCTGATAAATACATATTGCCTCAAAAATGAATCGGGTTTTAGACTTTCTCTTCAATGCATTTGGTTTTATTGATAATTTTCGCATGACATTAAATAAAGATTATGAAGGTGAAATTTCTGACAATTGAGTGATGTCATAATCCCGTTACACCGGGTAACGACTTTTTCTCCAGCTAAACTTACTTTATAAACATTCGGTGTATTACACCTAGAGTATCCACTTTCATTTAACTGTATGTTTTAACATTGAGGAATTTGAGTTGTTTTGGTGTATTACCCTAAAGCGTAACAACTTGGATATCCTCGAAGAAATACACAAAGACAACTGGAATTTGCATAAGATGCTCAATTCGAATTTGAATATAATTGATTCATGTACTGGACAGTAACACTTCGGAAAAACTTAAGGCACAGACATTGCTACAGGAAAATGCAAATAATATCATTTTATCTGAATTGTTTTTTAAATAATTTGAATTTAGACATGTATATTACTGTGGCTGAAATGTATGGCATAAATTATGATTCCTAGGAGCATTCCCTGGATTCCTGACAATGCGTAACATTGGTAGATGGAAGACTGTCGCTGCTGAAAGCAAGCTGGACGCTACTGCATGAATATCTTAGGCTTCTAAAAGAATGCGTGAAATTGCTGAAACCATGTATCAGGTTGCTAAGATTATTCCTCGGCTTCCGACACCCTTGCCTCACGTTGCTGCCAGTACGAGTGGAGTCCTTTGTGACACACCACTAGTACCAGAACACACACCTGAGCTGCTAGATACTTCATACAGGTTACTGCAACTGTGCCTCATCTTGTTACAGGTATCCAAACCAACTTTCACACAAATTAACCTATACATCTCGGAGCACTCAATTTCTGACAGCAAACACAGGAATGCACCTAGCAACCTCAGGAATTGTTTTAACAAACGTAGGTATCCTTGTAGCAGACTCAAAGTCATCAATGGATTCTTCGAAAATCTCGTTCTTATTTTATGTGGAATTAGGCAGCTGCTCCGAATTCCTCAACTTTAAAACATATAGTTAAATGAAAGTGGATACCCTAGGGGTAATACCCCAAAAAGAATTTGATGGGTATTATGACTTGAAAATCACGATACCCAGTGTAACGGTATTATGACACCTATGTGGCAATTCAGAAGCAATAGCAAGTGAAGAATTTCCCAGTTTCCGAAACAAGCCAGCTACTAATGACAAAGAACAAAATGTTCATCAAAGTCAAAAAGATGTTGTATGTTCAGCCAAAACTGGTTGAAAGATCCTAAATATATAGCATTTCTCAGAGAATGTCGAATTAATAAATATTTTGCTCATTGTTCTATATGTAAATCAGACTTTTGTGCAACACGACCTGAAAGGAGTGTTAGTGTTTAGGGTAGTTTTTTTAGGGGTTAAAATTTTAACCCCCCCCCCCCCCACAGATCGTTACCGACAGGTAATTTTCCCATCACAGACCGTGACAGAGGGTCTTCAGAAATGGCTACAGATTGTGGCATACGCTTTAATTAACTGACTAATTAGTACCATATGAATTGAGTGCCCATCACACAGCGTGACAGGCTATGTTCAGATCTAGCACAGCCCATCAGAAACGCTGTTCCAGCCTAGTGCAGATCATCAATGGTAGCGGCAAACGAGCTGTCTCACCAAATCCACAAAGAGCTTCTTTGAATACACCATATCCACGTGATTTCTTGCAGTGATTATGCCGTGTTTCACATTTTTAATCCCAGAGGGATTGCGCTAACAGCTTTTCTATTTCTAATGGTGGTGTTTATTTGATCGATTTTCTCAATTAAATCCTCTATTTTAGGAGGCAGACAATGTACCCCATTTGGACTTTCAAAAACCCCATTTGAAAACAGAAAAAATGTACAACGATCATTTTCTTCTCACTGCAATAGTTCAAACGTCCATCAATGCTTAGCGTTTGAATAAACAATACTTTCCAATATTCAATCTACGATTTGTTTAAAAGCGTTGATGTAGAACGTAGTTAGAAGTCGGTTATTATTCATGCATAAGGAAAATTTCAAGTCTAACCTTCAACTAGCATGCAAATTTGTTCATGTGATTCCAATAGTTTTGCATTACATATAAATGTTTCCAAATAATAATACAGCATTGAAAACACTTTAAAATCATCATAACAAAGAAAGAATATGTTGTGTTGGTCTCTCGTACTACTAGCGACATGTGTGAAGAGGTTCATAACACGAATCCTATTCGTCGTTTGTTTTTTTCCAATAAATATGTCTCTGCCACGTTTCATCTCATTTTAATCTTCTTCAATATATTCACATTGAAGTTCACAATTGTGCCACATTTACAAATTTGACATGGCTACATATCAAGAATTCATAGCTCAAAATGAAGAACGTGATGGTGTTCGTTTTACATGGAATGTTTGGCCATCAACTCGTCTGGAAGCAACACGACTCGTTGTGCCGCTTGGCTGCCAATTTACACCATTAAAAGAACGATATGATCTTCCACCATTAAATTATGATCCTGTTCTATGTACAAATAAAACGTGTCGAGCTGTTTTAAATCCATTCTGTAGTGTTGATTATCGAGCAAAAATTTGGGTTTGTAACTTCTGTTTACAGCGTAATAATTTTCCACCACAATATGCTGGCATTACTGAACAATTGCAGCCAGCAGAAATTTCACCACAATATACAACTATTGAATATACTTTAATGGTAAAGAATTTTGAATAATATTGATTCAAAAAACTAAATTTATTGGACTTTCTAGCGTATGCCAGCTCAACCGGCAATATTTTTATTTGTTGTCGATACATGTATGGATGAAGATGATATGACAGCATTAAAAGTAAAAATTTTTTCTTAGTTATGCTTATTAGCGAACACTATAAACGTACTTATTATGAGTTTTTGTTTTTGTTTAAATGAATAATTCAGAAAAGGATATCTAGTTAGAGTTATGAGAAGATGACCATAATAAAAAATGCGAATTTAAGCCGATCCTTCATTTGTTCAAATAGATAAGTTTTTTAAATGATCAATCTTTTGTTTTTTGTCTTCTTCTGCTAATAGGAATCATTACAAATGGCTTTAAGTTTATTACCACCGGATGCTCTTGTTGGTTTAATAACATTTGGTCGTATGGTACATATTCATGAACTTAATTGTGAAGGTATGACACGCAGTTATGTATTTCGTGGTACAAAAGATTATACAGCTAAACAAGTTCAAGTAAATTATTTTGATAATAAATATTAAAATCTTACGATTACTCACAATCAATCTATAGGATATGCTTGGTCTTATGAAACAGCAACCAAATCAAAGACCATTACCAGGAAATCCAAATATGCCGCAAAACCAGCCGACTAATTCTTTTAGCAAGTAAGAATTAGAAATCGATATCAAATCATTTATTCATAGTTTTTCATTAGATTTATGCAACCACTGTCGGCATGTGATATGTCTTTAACTGATCTTCTTGGTGAACTTCAACGTGACCCATGGCCTGTACAACTAGGCAAACGTGCATTGAGATCAACTGGAGCTGCACTATCAATTGCCATAGGATTATTAGAAGTATGAAATCTCTGTAGAGATAGTTCTTTCTAATAGTAGTTTCTTTTTTTTTAGACTCTGTTTCCTAATACAGGAGCTCGTATAATGTCATTTATTGCGGGCCCATGTACACAAGGTCCAGGCATAATTATTGATGAAGAATTAAAACATACAATTCGTTCGCATCATGATATTGAAAAAGATAACGCAAAATATATGAAAAAAGCAATTAAAGTAAATAAGCACGCCAACTGACTTAATGAAGGAATGTCAATGAGTTGATGTTAGCACTTGTAGGAGCAATCCAAAAGTAATTCGAACTTGATTTCTGTACTTGCAAAATAGAATTGTTTGAGACATAGATGTCCGATATGATTCATGTTCATCTTTTCATTTATATTTTAGTTTTATGAAGCATTAGCAAATCGTTCAGCTGTCAATGGACATGTGATTGATTTATATTCATCAGCGTTAGATCAAACGGGTTTACATGAAATGAAATATTGTTCGAATTATACTGGGTAAGTTTTATCTTTTTTCTTATGGAGTTTTTCACAATCAACTTCGATTGATTATAGTGGTCATATGGTAATGGGTGATTCATTTAATACATCATTATTTAAACAAACATTTCAAAAAGTATTTGCAAAAGATAATAAGAATGAATATCGAATGAATTTCGGTGCCACTGTCGAAGTGAAGGTAAAATTACCAAAGAAAATTCGGATGATGATTGCTTTTCATATGTATGATTGTCTTTAGACAAGTCGGGAACTTAAAGTTAGTGGTGCAATTGGTTCTTGTGTATCACTTGCACAACGTGCATCCAATGTTTCCGAAACAGAATTAGGTATGGGTGGAACAAATGCATGGAAAATTTGTGGCATATATCCAAATTCAACTCTATCGGTCTTTTTCGAAGTACTTAATCAAGTGAGTTGGGGTTTTATCGCGTATGTCGATTATTGATTATTTTTTATTAGCAACAAGCATCAGCACAAGCTTCAGCGGGTGGTCAACGAGGATATGTTCAATTTATTACACAATATCAACATTTATCTGGGTTTAAAAAAATTCGAGTTACAACTGTAGCAAGAAAGTACGTAGTCGATCCATGATAATCATTTATTATTACTTTTATTTTTCCCATTAGTTAAACTTCCTATGAGAATTGGGAACTAACTACATTGATAATTCAGCTCCCATAAGAGTTGAATCCGATGGTTGCCCAAAACTATTGCAGACATAATTAGAAATTCATTTTTTATGAGCTTGATTGACTATTTGAATAATAAAGAAAATACTGAAGTATCTGTTAAGAACTACAGATAATCCGGGAAAGTGCCACGAAAAAACATACGTAGAACTCGAAGTTATTATCATTTTGAGTCGCGCTGTTCTTCTGAAAAGAAACGATCATCCATGGTTAATGTGGCATTTGATTGCACAACATCTTGTATCAATAAAAATAAAATTCACTATAAGGTCTATATGATATTTGTTTCGAACTTTGAATGAGTTTTTCTCCAGTTTTCTTACTATACATAGTATTCTTTAAAAGTAACAGAATAAAAGTTCCTACTTTTAGTTAAAACTGCCTTTATATACGGATAGTTTATTATTTTCTTTCTCATCATTGACTAGAATGAATTTTCTACGACACTACTCAACTTTTTCTCAGTCAATCTAAATATCTATCATTTCTGACGGACATGTTTATACTGCACGAAAGAAAATGGTGACATGCTAGAGAAAAAAAAATCGAAATTATGACTGTCACATGCAGATGTCTCATTACGTATGTATTCATCAAAACAAGAAAAAATTGACAAGTTTGTGGATGTGAATAATTATGAAGATGTCATTGAAATCACTCGTACACATTTTCTATCTTTTCGCTTATGTTACCGACAACTTTAATTAGCCAGGAAATCCTCTTAATTGACACTATTTGGTAGAACTCGTATTTTACTAATTATATTACAGATAAAAATAAATTCATTAGTCAAGTCAAGCATATATCCCTTTAGGAGTTTTTGTCTAATCAATAAAGAGAATAATTCAAATATGACTCATTTGTAACGAAGATTCTTTTCTAATAATATTCAATTCTTTTAGTTTAATTGATGCTGCCTCAAATATGCCAACAATTGCTGCATCGTTCGATCAAGAATGTGCTAGTGTAGCTATGGCTCGTATAGCAGTTTATCGTGCTGATACTGAAGAAGGTTCTGATGTTCTTCGATGGTTAGATAAAATGCTTATACGACTTGTAGGTTCCAACCAAAAGTCTTTTACTTTTTGAAACAATACTCTTTTTGGTTTAGTGTCAAAAATTTGCTGTTTATGAAAAAGATAATCCAGGTTCATTTCAATTAACCGATACATTTACTCTCTATCCACAATTTATGTATCATTTACGACGTTCACAATTTCTTCAAGTTTTTAATAATAGTCCCGATGAAACGGCTTTCTATCGGTAGAAAAAACTATGAACTTCATTAAAATGTGTTTTTTTATTTGTTTTCAATAGACATTATTTACTTGTTGAAGATTTAACGAATTGTCTTGTTATGATTCAACCTATTCTTTATGCTTATTCATTTAGTGGTCCGCCGGAGGTAAGAATAAACATTTAAAATCAAAAGTGATTCTTATTACAATAAATAAAATCGTTTTAGCCTGTACTTCTCGATAGTAGCAGCATCTTACCCGATCGTATTCTTCTAATGGATACATTCTATCATATATTGATTTATCATGGTGAAACCATAGCTCAATGGGTTAAAGCTGGCTACCAAGAATTACCTGAATATGAAAATTTTAAACAACTTCTACAAGCACCCGTAGGAGATGCAACTGAAATTCTTCAAAATCGTTTTCCTATGCCACGTTACATTACCACTGAAGCTGGAGGATCACAGGTGAATATTCGAATGTTTTCCCTGTGTGTATGATTTTGATGATTTCTTTTAGGCTCGATTTCTTTTATACAAAGTTAACCCATCTCAAACACACACTAATTATGGATGGGGACCAGTAAGTGAAAATCTCCTATTTTATTTCATTTCGATAAAATTTTGATTCACTCTTAGGGCGCTGGCGCACCTATTTTAACCGATGATGTTAATTTACAAACGTTTATGGAACATTTAAAGAAACTTGCTGTATCATCAACAACATAGAAATCTTATTCAATTTTAGCTTTTTCTGTTATGTCATTCAATAAATCTACTTACATCCGTTTTCTGTTCTTGTTGTTCAAGTAAATGTTAAAATAGATTTTCTCTTATATGAACGATTCCAAAATATCTTTTATGGTTCATTACAACTGTCAATCAATACATTTAATTGATTGCGAATAAAACCGATAAATTCTCATTAATTAATGTCACTAGTTTTAAGTTTAATTAAAGCATGTTATACGCCATAAAATCATGAATCTTGAGGTTTCAATCGATTCAATCAATCTTAGAGAATTCTCCTTCGAGATTATACCATAAAAAAAAAGAAGAAGTGCTGCGCGATGATTAAAAAAGAAGCAGCAGGAAAAAGAAATGGTTACATCTTGTATTCTGTTTTCATCGCGTTTAATACATTCATGAATTATTTATGAAACTCATTTTATGTACAGCAGAACGTTTCAGCTTGATCGATTTTTATTTCTTATGTCTAGTATTTAATCGTTTTTTCTGTGTTGTAACAAATATTTTTTTCAAACTGATACGTTTATAAATTGAAAGATTTTCGCTGGACAAACTTTGATTGAAGTTATTTGTAAGACATGATATATGTAAAAAAATGCTACTCACATACACATATGAAATATTTCTCATTATCGTTCAACTCTGTGTTAATAATTAATCTTATAAAATCTTTGAATAATAATCCTATTGTAATCGAAGCTACGTAGATATGAATAACGGCCTCTCTTTGATTTACATGAATAATGAATTCTATAAATCTTTTTTTTGTTGTTGTTGGTTCTATGAATTTTTTAATTAGAATATTCTGCCTTTGAAGATGCCTACGTGATTTCTTTGGATAGCAGGCAGCCTGAGTCGTTCTTCTTCATCATATTTCATTTGACAGAAAAATCTATAAATGCATGTTTTACGTTTTATTCGAGTTGCAACCACAGAAAGAAAAATGATTCTTATCAATTTCATATGATGAAACATCGAGAGTTTTTCTTTTTTTTTCTAAGCATCAACGTGATCAAACGTTCTTCAAAAAACACAAAGAATAAAGAGACAATAGAGTGGCAATATTTTTCTATCGGATTATTTATTTAGTAAACAATGTAGAAGCAAGAAAGATAATATCTGAGTATAACACTGAAGAAAATAATAGAAGAAAGAGAAGAAGAAAAATATGATACAATTGTGAAGATCATTGAATAATATAAATAAGAAAAGACATTTGATGAAAATGAAGAGGAACAATGATGGAAACCTATGATGTTGAAGAGTGATAAATACATGCACTTATTCATTCACAATGATGAATGTGCGTGCTTTTTTTCCCCAATTGTATGTTATTCGAACGATGTCGATGGATGCGTACAATCTGATTAAGAAATGAAAGCTTACATTATTTTTATGGGTGTTGCTTATTTTATTCCGTTCCACCCCTTGGGCCATCGTCAGTTGCGATGTTTATAGTTGTACATCGCATAGTTTTGTCTTTGACTTTTTTTCTTACTCAATAAACAGCAAATAAGTTGATGAAATATATTTTTTTTTTGTCATCATCATCATCATCGCGTCGATTTGCAAGAGAATACCTTGAAAGGCGCTATTAATATGTTCGATGTATGGCTGGAATGCGAATAACGATGATGGCAGAATTCCCATAATCAAATTTCCTACTTCGCGAGTCACATGTGGAGTTGCGCCTGTCTCATCTCTCAGCACAACAGTCAATCAGATAGCCTACTACTGTGTGTTGAATGCACACGCACGAACGATAATCGAAAGAGATGCTCAATGTGCGCTGTAGAAGAGAGATGATAAACTTCTTCATCGGATTCTTCCCTCTTTTTTTTCACAAAATATGGCTGCGAGCGTAATAAAATGATGTCTCTATTCTCGCTTTATTATATATATATATATATATATATATGTATACATGAAAGAAATGAGAGTTTCTATTCAAGCATTTTTCTTTCTTTACTCATGAAGCAAATCTTTCCAAGTATCTATATCGCTGTCTTTCAGAGTAATGCTGTTCAAGCGAAAGAAAGTAGACTAGAGAGATAATGCTCTAATCGGGACACGACACTTGAAGAAATGGGTAGTAAGAATCTATCGTCTCTCGCTCTCGCGAGAACGAGCACGTCATAGTCTAGCAGCATTTTCCCGTTTTCCGAGCAACTCGTTTCTCTTCTCCTTCTTCTCTCTTCATCATAAAAGAAAATATAGAAAAACTGACAACAGCTAAAGCACTACTATTAACGCACGCACACACACAAAAAACTCGAAGAGTAGTAATCGTATAATAATAAATTTAAAATCAATTCAAACTTTTCCCTATTTATTAATATCTCATTTAACCACAAACAAGAGTAATGTTCTTTACAGTTCTTATAGTTTTTCTGTTCATCGGTAAGACTGAATACACTATTTATCATAGATAATGATCAAAATATTAAAATAAATCGTATTTATTTATTGTACATGTAGATTATTCTTTCGAACAGAAGTGTAATAACCGCGAACGAACACATACGTGGAATGCTGAACAACGATTAATATGTGATTTACTTGATAATTATCAAGTTAAATGGGGTCGGCCGGTAAGAAATATGACCGAAGATGTTGAAGTACGATTTGGTTTACAACTCATCCATATAAGTGATCTAGTAAGTTAGATAAACAATCATGGGGAAAAACAAAGAAATAAATCTTTATTTAGGATGAAAAAAATCAAGTACTAATTACAAATCAATGGCAGAATTATGTATGTGAACAAATTAATCTGTTAATCATTTTCTATGCGTTTTATTTGTTTAGGAATGGGATGACGAAGCATTGACATGGTAAGTTTAATATGGATAGAAAACACAATTTCAATAACTTTTTTTTCTTTCCGTCTATGATTTTAGGGATCCCGAAGATTATGGTAAACAAAGAGAATATAATTAATGAAGAAAAAACCAATATATAAACATTTTAATTTCAGATAATCTTATGGATATACGTTTACCTATAAAACGCATTTGGCAGCCAGATGTGACATTATATAACTAGTAAGTTCTTGGTTAAAATCCCAAAAGACAAAACCAGTTAAAGAAACATCTGCAACTCATTTTTCTTTTTTTCCATCGTCGTGATAGAGAAAATAAGATGTGCCTTAGGATATCTTCTGACAGACTCCTATGGAGATTAGCATGCTTATTTTTGATAATATTAGCCTAACTTACATTTTTCTCCCTCGTCTTCTGCGTCTAGTGCCGATACACGTCTTGAAGAAAAACGTGAAGTGCTAGCGACTGTTTATCATAATGGAACTGTATTCTGGAAGCCAATGTCAATTTTTAAATCTACGTGCCAAATTGATATTCGGTTAGTTGATTGCCTTTTCTATTTATCAATAAACAAATATGTGTGTATATTATACACATATATTTCTTAGACGCTTTCCATACGATCGTCAAAATTGTTCGATGAAATTTGGCTCGTGGACATATGATAGTTCGAAAGTAAACTTAAGATTCTATCGTGATATAGAAAAATTCGATCTTAATGCGTATGTTAAATCAAATGAATGGTCCATTATTGGTAATTATGCTAATCGTAATGTAGAAAGATATGGTGAATATACTTGAGAAACAAAAACTAATTAAATTCTTTAAAATAAATCTTCTAATAGATTGTTGTCCAGAAATTTATGTTGATTTAAAATTTCATATTCAACTGGAACGACGTGGTGGATTTTATAATTATATTTTAATTTTGCCGTGCGTGCTTTTATCATGTCTTACTTGCATTCTGTTTTGGTTACCAGTAAGAAAAATAAATAGAGAGTTAATTGAAAAAAAATAAATTGTTATTTTTTAGCCGGAAAGCCCATCAAAGTTGGTTCTTGGTAAGAAAATCATTTCTTTTTTGTTCTATTTGAATAATTAATGATCTCATTTAATAGGCATGAACATCTTTACATCATTTTTTGTGTTGTTACTTCTTTTATACAAAAATATGCCTTCGAATGCAGAGCATATTCCACGTATAGGTAATACATGTATATATATATATATATATATATTTATTTAAACAGGATTGAAGACTGTTTCTATTTTTACAAATTATCCACAGAAAAAATAAAAATCTGTCCGGAAATGAAATATTTGTTACGAAGAACAGAATATTTCCTGCTCTCTACTAGAAGAAAACAATGCCAACGGAAAAAGATATCATTATTAAACTTCTATCCGTGTGAACTTAGAATAGAATTACAATTTTCCTCTTTTTTCTTAAACAAGAATCTCGTCAGACTTTAACATGAGATAGTCGTCTATGACAATTAAAAAGAAACTCTAATGACGAGAAATCCATACCCTAGCTTCTTTCCCTCTACGTAAAGATGGAAAATAAATAAAAAAATTCTCATTAGACGAACAACAAACATTGACTTATAAGATGTATGGACTCGAGTGAAATTTCTTTATGACGATTGAAAATCTAATATTTAACGATGTTAGGATCAATCAAAGCCGAAAGAAGTAAATAAAAACTTGTTAGTTACATCTTCTAGATTAGCTTTACTCTCTACATGAATAAGATGATCGCAATGTTATGACGGCCAACAGCCAATAGTTCCGTTTATATTTAATTTCAATATCATATTCTTTTTTTTTTCAGGTGCTTATTATTGTTTAA
This sequence comes from Rotaria socialis, assembly GCA_905331475.1. Classification (NCBI taxonomy): domain Eukaryota; kingdom Metazoa; phylum Rotifera; class Eurotatoria; order Philodinida; family Philodinidae; genus Rotaria; species Rotaria socialis. Next base: position 7,362 of record CAJNYU010001734.1, on the reverse strand, counting down.
ATATGGGAATGATTGCTACATCAACATTTCTATGTACAATAGTCGTTCACATCTATTTTCGTGGTGCTGGACCAATGCCAGCAGTCTTAAGAAAAGTATGTTTTTATTATTTATTTATTTTTTTGAAGATCAAAAACATTGCCTACTTTAAAAAAAAACAAAGGTTTTTCTTGAATGGCTCGCTCGATTTTTTCATATGGTACCGCATACAAATGCGTATCAACAACATGCCGTGAATGGATTAATGGCTCCGATAAAAGCAACATGTGATGGAGATAAATTTGAAAAATTCGAACTATTAAAAGAACGTTTTAAATCATTTGGCGATAAACGTACAATGCCAGGCGCCAATGATGAATCTGCTGAAGTGTTAGAAATGATGAATGATCATAGCTATCATCAACATCCTCATCAATTCCAACAGAATCAAGAAAGTTCGTTAACACAACAAATTCAACAACAAATATCAGCATCAATTACATTTATGACTGTTGAAACCGATCTAAAAGAAATACGAGATTTTCTACGTACAACAAGAAAACGTATGGAAAATAAAGAAGCTAAAACGAAAACAGTCAACGATTGGAAACAAGTTGCACTTGTCTTGGATCGAACATTCTTTTTTATCTATCTTACAGCTATTATTATTTCCCTTGCCGTTATGTTTCCGCGATAAAGCACTTTTTTCTCTTACATTTTTAAAAAAGTTTTATTTTATAATTTTGATGATACGACAAAACGAAGATACCTACAAGAAGCAAAACTAATAATAAAAATATTGCTCTAGTATTTCTATGGATTTTAATCTTCGAATCTCGACATGTCTTTTTTATGACTGCTTCGTGCAGTTTGTCTTCATCTTAGTGTCGAAGTAAAGATAAACTAGGATGCTAATACGGCATCCATGTTTCATTATAGAACAGGCAAAGACATGTTCGAATAGAAGAAGAAAAAAAAGAATTATTTCTGTAAAGCTCTTAAGATTATATGTCTAATGCAAATAAGATTTCGTGAGTGAGCCCCAATGGAAATAGCGTTTCTATGTCAAATTACTACAAAAAGGTCACTCGTTGAATAATATGGCAAAAAGCAGCGTACTATTGATGAAATTATTTAATCTATATCTGTAAAATGACTGATCATCGTGTTGTTACATTGAAGACAGAACAGGAACTTTTCCCTCTTTTAAACGATATTTCTGCAAATAGAGAATTGCGAGTCATAGTAAACAAGTAGTTTAGTTTTTAGAGCTTGATGCATTCTGATTGATTGTTTTTAGACATAAAAATTAATTCTACTTGACTTATTGGCATCATGTGTCGTCAAATCAATTATAATCATGCACCCCACTCTGCCTTCTCAAAAAGTAGACTCATGCTTCCTTCAGTATTATCGAAGCTAGAATCAGCCAAGGCCAGCTCCTTCACAAACAAGATGATCTTTTAGCTATGAAGCATGTTCTTTAATACAATTTAGTCGTTTTTTTTCTTCTTTAGTTGCACATCGCTCGATTCTAGGTGGCGCTTCATTTCAGTTTATTGCTTGAAACACACGGTCGGGGTTGTATTTTAGTTGGCTTTGTTTCGTATTCGAGAAAGAAAATTGTCGTTGAAATCACATCTAGGACGAAAGTGTGAAACTCATATATTTTGATTGTTATCAATGCAATATATAGTATTAAAATAGTGATCTTAATTAAGTTCATTCGAAGAAAAAACTCGTAAGGTAAAATTTTTCGTATCAGTCTATCACCGATAAAACGGAATTATTTTGTTTAACTTTTATTAACAAATAGAAATTAGAATCAAAAATTTTCTTGAAATCGTCGACATGAATAAGTTGTACGATTGGGTATACAACGATCGACTCCTATTAGAAGATTGCCTCGTCTAAATAACGAAAGAAACTCCTTGTCACTTTTTTTCCACACAAGTGATTCAACTTACGAAAGTCCCACGACTTTACATTCAGGATTTCGTTTGAATTCTGTTCGAGCAAATAATGCCATTTGTGCACTGTGTTCAGAAGGTATTTTACGATATTGACGAGTACTATCGGATACTCGTTCATCTAAAGATAAACATGTTAAAACTAATAATCAATTGAAAGCTGCTCGCGCTTACATTCAACAAGATGAGTATTTTCAATAAAATCGAATTTAGTATCATTAGTTTGTTTCTACAATATAGCAATGATGAGTTACATTTATAAATACGAAAAATCAAATATTTACAATAGTTTCACTCGGCGTTGATGTAGCTTGAATTTCAGCTTCTATATGAGCCATTTGTGAAAGCATCAAGGCCCACTATATAATTTAAGACAACACGAGAATCAATATTAGACAGATGTCGGAGATGATTTTATAATAGAAATTAGTTATATTAGAATTTACTATGATAAATACAACACAATTTCAGCTAGATTATGTTTACCAAATGATGACGATTTTCTTAAAGTTTTAGCTTTTTCGATTTCTTGAAAATTATATATTTATTCTTGGAATATGTTCAGCGAAAAAAATCTAAGAATAAAACTTCTGCTTCATGAAGGGAAGTGTTTCCGTAAGGAAGACAACCAAAGTTAATGACTTCGGTATAGAAACGTGGAAAAATAATTTTTCATTCTGTTTATTGTGAGCACAAACAATGGGATATACTTCTGCATTCATTCTTGCTATATTATATTAGACAATTCACTTCCTATTGATTCCAAGATTACTCATCAAGTGTAATGCTCTATTTTTGGAGATGTAGAAGAAGACAAAGCACGGCTGAATAAAATTGTGATTACACGTCTTTTCATCGATTGTAAGTGCTGACAAGAAAAGTCTGCCAATGGATTGAATGCTATTGAGTTGAAACTATGTGATTTATGTCGACTCAATGAATTACGACTACGTTGAAAAGCGCGGAGACTCTTAGCTAATTGCTAAAGGTTTAGTAATTTTAAGCAGCATTTTTACGTCTATAAGATAGTCTCAATCTAACTAGATTATGAAAGTTTCAGATCATTAGCCTTTTCTTACGGATAGAATAAAACAGGGCCCGCATGATGCGCATAGAATCGTGCGTAGTTGTACGATGAATTTTTCTTCGTTCTGATTTCAACTTTTTAAATATAACTTATTTAAATTTCCTGCCAATGAATACTAACTAGAAAAATGAAAACAAGATCCTTACCAATTCTTTAAGATAATCATCCGTTAATAATTTTTGTTCAATAACACAACCAAACACCATTTGTGAGTTGTTTTGAACATAAAGAACCAATTCATCGCGTTCATTTTCCGTATTTTTATCTGATATATTCTTCCAACTAACTCGTATTTCATTACGATCACTTTTAAGAAGTTCCGAAATATGTAAATCTGGATTACTGATTACTGTTTCTGCTCGATCACGAGATGAAACGAATGATGAGTGACGTATCAATTGAAAATTTCCAATAGGACCATCATCATCATCATCATCATCGTCGTCACCGCCGCCGCCGCCGCCGTCACCGTTGTGATCGTCATTATTATCATTATTTTCATTTGTATCAACTGGTACTATTTCAATGTGATCAAATGAATCAGTTAAGCTGTTATTACGGTCAAGTTTAATTGTTTTCTCCATTTCATTACTCATTGTTGAAGAACGTGAACGTGACTGTGATCGCATTTGTCTTATTTTGTCTTCATCAGTTAACGGCTTTTCCGGCGATACACATGACGAAGAATCATGAGCATCTTCATTTAGATTCTAAAAATCAGTAAGATCTTAAGAGAATGTAGAACAACAAGAATTCTGATGAAATATTTACCTGTGCATCAAGTTGATTGTAATTTTCACTTGTAGACTCTGATGATACACTTCTTGTATCAGCAGCACTAGACGAGGATAGTTCATCCATGGTATCAGTTTCAAAACCTGTTTCTTCAGATGAACCAGATTGATCTCTTGAGAATAGCATTCCAAGACGCTTTTTATGCACAAACGATGGTGAAAAATCAAAACTATTGAAGCGACTTTGTAATGATGAAGGTGTTGAATCGTCTGATGGCAATGAGAAATCCTTCAATATACCAATGGGCTGTGCGACTAATCTGGGTTTAGTTGAGTTTGAACTGGTAGCATGCGTGGTAGTTGTAGTCTTAACAGTTTGATCTATAGAATTTTGCGTTGGTATTGAATCCGGTGATCGACGAATGTAAAGACGAAATAATGATACGCCATTTTTTAGTTGGAATTCAGATTCCCATGGAAAGTGTATTAAGTTTTTCTGTAAAAATTAAATTTTTCATCGTTTATTATTCGTCTCAAATTTAAAAATTTGAATATACTTCTTCGAGTGAAAAAGTGAGATAAGCGATAGATACAAAGAATATCAATAAAGAAATGTTTTACGTTTGACTAGAAACATATTGGTGATCGACAAATAATGAATAAATAGTTAGGGAATGATGAAAGCGACAAAAAAAATGTAGACGTAGTTTTTCATCTGTGCAGAACGTTGAAAGCTCAAATTTGAATTGAGTTCATTTTCGGTCTATGTAACAAGTGTCTGTTTCATTGCATATGCTAGAGTATCAAGTTTTGTTGATAGAGAACAAAAAGTGAGATTGTTCTTCGCAAAATACTGTCAGAGTTAAAAACTATAAAAAAAAGAATTAAATTTACTTCAGAGATCTATTTATCACAGGAATTTAGAAAATGATCTGAATCGCTGCAGTTTATCGTACTGAACTTCTCTCTGTCTCATAAGAACTTGCAGTAAACAATTACTAGTGATTTTTGTTCATTACAATTATATATCTTGATTGAATTTTTTGCGTTGTAAAATTTATCTGAATTCAATTTAGGTTGTCTTTCAATGTCTGTTCTTAATTGTAAAACTAGAAGTAACCCCACCAATTCCTGACAAGAGTCTTTCATAAAAATTAATGTTCACGATTATTCATCATATCAAAACGAAAACGAAGATACTTACAGCCAACTGTTTTCTTAACTGGAACATCAGTTGGAAATAAAAGGTTGTATCAGCGTCCCATGTTGAATATAGAACTCTAAAATGTACATAAATTAAAAATCTAATGATTAATTTATTTACGTGATATTACTTATTATTATATCCAATAAGTCCATCTTTCAGTCCATACTTCGACTTGAGATAATCTAGCCAATGTTTACTTTCTAGCATAATTCTTTGATTGCCCTACACAGTTAAACGACAAAAACGAATCATAATTCTGAACACATTTTTGAATTATTCCTACAGTTTTCAACTGTGTGTATTGAACAGTGGAAAACAAATGTGAAATAGACGGAGTTCGATTGAGAGCATAATTCACAAGTGGTGTTAACGCTTGATTTAGAAATTCATTTATTTTATTATCTTTACCATAAATCTAAAAGAATTTTCGTTCGTTAATATAACCATTTAATATATTTACTTACTGAATATATATGATTCCATGTGCCGTACAGCATATTAAATAGATCCATTATATGCTTAAGATGAATTTGTGCCTCTTCCTTTGTACAACTACCATTCGATACAGATAAAAACTAAATAGAAAAAAGAAACAAGTGCTTATTAAATTATATGACCACAGGAAAATTGCTTTACGCTACTATGTCGGCCGTAATGTTCATGTACAACAAGTGCTTTTTGGAAGTGGAATGTTTTTGCTATTGATTGGAAAAGATCATGTTGAAAATATTGAACAATACCAACGATTTCTCCACATTCCAGAAGTTTCTAAATATTTATTAAAGGAAAAATGAACTTTTTCTTTTTAAATAACCTATATTGAGAAAATGGTATCTACTTGTTTTTTTATTTGATCGTCTCTTGGGTAGAAATATAGAATAGCTTCAGGAAGAACATCATTATCATCTTTCGATCCTTGCATTAAATAAAAATCAAATATGAAGAAAAACATATTCGGCGACGTCATGTCAAATTTGAGTCTATGGATTGTTAAAGTAAGAAAACGAAATAGGATGAAACTAAGGACAAAAAACTCTTTTTTATGCTTATGTAATAGAGAAGGAGGAAAAAAACTATAATACTATATTCTTCTATTATCTTTCTTTTCTTCTACTGATGAGTCAAATAAAAGACGACATACCTCAAACACGAGTCTAGTACGGATGATAAAGCAATTTTTTTATTTAATCAAATATACTCTCAACTGATTTGTGTGAAGGTGAAAAAGCTAAATAAACGAATGAAATTGTCATTGCAACACGAAAATCTTTCTCTGGACGAATGACAAAACATGTGACATGAAGTAGGATGAATTACTATAGGTAAAAGTACTTGTGTTGCACTTTTTTTTATCCGTGTTATCATAACAAGAAACTTATGCTGATATTATGAGAACGCACAGAACATTCGAAGGTGCATGATGTATACAAGCTTCGCGTCATTTAGTGCGGATAATTTAAAAGAAAATTCATACAAACGTATTTTATAAAAATTACAAAATTAAATTCTAGCCTTTGAAAAGCTTTTTTTTCTATGCAAATGATGATACAATTTGACTAAGAAATTATTGTGGAAGGGTGAAAACATCAGCTCATATCAGATAAATTACTTGAAAAATAGAGCATTTTTTCTTGTGACGAAGTATATCGAGGTCATTAATTTGCATTGCTAGTTTGATGGATTTTCAGTTAAAGCTTGTTGAAAACATGTTAGAAAATTATAAGCACTATAAAGCAGCAGAATGAGGTTCTGCTGAAACGGGGAGAATTATCACTTGCGGTCTGGGTTCAGGTTCGTTTGTATCAGAGACCGTCACAGGGCAGTCCTGCCTTGCCCTGCCCTGATGACAGGACAGGGCAAAATTTTTTGCCCTGCGCCCTGGTAATTTTCCTATAAACTGATATACAGCAGATTTTTCAGTCGATTATGCTGACATGGTGATGGATTATAGTGTATGTCATTATGCGCCAGTCACTGTGAAATTTGTTGCTATGTCTAGTTCGGACAATACCAGTTTACTCATTTATTATCATATAATTCAATTATAAAAATAAAATACTGCTTCAAAGAGAAATGCAAAACATGGTAGAACCATTTAATATTGTGTAAGAGAACGAGCTAATTTAAGAATTATGTGTATGATGAGCTTTTTTTCTAAATGATTTTAGACATGAGCTTGGTGTTCCAGAGGAAATTTCACTTAAAGATTCAACATGTTCTAATGGTAAATTTCTTCGCATGTTTTAGTTTTGTATGCTTAGTTCTCTATGTTTTAAATTATTTTCACTTGATATGAACTCGCCCGGTTCTACAAAATTAGAAAATCTCTTGTTTCATGATAAATCTTACCACCCCATAATACACAATGAATCTCTTGCTACTGGT
>CAJNYU010001727.1:217048-234662 GCA_905331475.1 Rotaria socialis | reverse complement strand
GTTTTGTATGACGAATACGAAACTAGCAAAAGTTCGGTTCACACTTAACGAAACTTCTAGATGGTTTCGTAGTGAAACCTCAAAACCCTTTACAACTTTCGGAACTTATAAAGGTTCTGTATGAAAGTTCCGAAACTATTTTGATGCCACGGAACTTAAAATCGTTTCGTAAAATAGTACCAAACCTTCAAAGTTCGGTAAAACACTTATTTTTTTTACAGTGCACACACCCTCAAGAGCAAATTATTCGTTTCATAGGAAGTTTTCCTGTTTCGCGCAAAACACGATCAAATCTTGGAAAGTACTTGCTTTTATTATCGCTGAGATTATACTTCACATTAATTTTGAAATCTTCAACATATTCTGGTATAGCATAGCTGAAAACGTACGAGAACCGTTTCATTCATTTTTCCTTAGTTCATAGCAGGATCCTGAAACTTAAATTTTGAACAGTCTCTAAGCAGAAACTTGGCAAGATCTTAACTTGGCTCTTGTATGTTTCTTATCAAGATCCTGATAATGCTTATAATTTTTTTAAAGCATTCGAAACTTCTGTTCGTGTCCATCTCCGCTCAGCATCCTGATCGAAATTCAGTAGCATTCCTTACTTGAGAACTTTGACTAGTCTTGTTTTATTCCTGGAATGATCCTTCTCTGATATAGCGATAACTCTTGACAAGATCCTCGTATTTGGATCCTGAACAGATCTTGATGTAATCCTCGCTATGATGTTTGTCAGATTTTTGGATATAAATCACCGTGAATGTTAACACGATACTATAAACTGATTTGAGAAAAGAATCCGAGCAAAAACTTGTACAACTCCTGAATACAATACTGAATAAACTTGACCTGATTCTTGAAATGTCTGATCCTGAAAGATCCTTCAGGCTTTCTAAAGATGTGAATACTGCTGAGTGGACACAACAGCAACTTGAAAATATCTTTACTAAATCCTTACATTTTCTCAGCAGGATTCTGACTGACGCTTTCCAGCATTACCTAGTGTCGTATTCCGACTGATCTTGTTAATTTCTTGCTAAGATCCTCGTCTGATGCGAACATCACTCCTGATACGAAGATTTGATCTACATTTTCAAGAGAATTAGATAAAATCTTGGTAGAATCTTCCATCACAATCTTGAGAGTATCCTGTATTCAATCTTGCGTAAATCCTCGCAGGATCCTGAATTCTTATCTTAAAAAATTATCTGAGCAGGAACTTGAAATAATCCTGAACAGAATCTTGGACAGGATCCTACCAGGATTTACTCAAGATCGTGTAAAGGATTCTGTTCAAGATGTTTTCAAGTTCCTGTCCAGATATCATGCTAAGATAATAATTCATGATCCCACCAGGATGGACTCAAGATCGTAAACAGGATCCTGAATTGTTACCTTAAAGTACTATCTGCGCAGGAACTTGAAGAAATCCTGAACAGGATCCTGTTTCACCGTGAAATATCCTGAATACAGGAAATGTTAGGATTTGAAACAGGATCCTGAATAAAACTTGACAAAATCTTTGAGATTCAGGATCCTGTAGGACCCTTCCAGGATTCCCTAAGGAATGACAAGGATTGAGACTAGGGTGAGTATGCCAAAATAGAGACCTTTGGAATACGCGTTTTGAGAAAGTGAAAATTGAGGAAAAACGAAAAACAGATTTTAATTTTCCAAAAACAGCTGGCTTTTCGAAAGGGGGCGCTGAAAATCTTTGAAAATTTTGGTCGAAATGGAGATATTCTTGAAATTTTTTATCAAATCTGAAAGAGCAGAAGTCAGGCTCTATCTCCCTAAGTATCTTAATTTTCGTGATTTTTCCGAAAAACGACTTTTCTAACGTGAGTTAATATCAGGTATGTGACAGCTCATCTCAGCTCAATGAGGTGGATAAAATCGCTTCGTACATTTGAGATGAGCGGAGCGGTGGGACCCGCTCATTTGAAATGAGCGGAGCTGATGATCAACTTTCGTGATAGAGGTACAGCGGAAAGGGAAAAGAACATATTTTTGAAACTTGAGGGACTTTGCTACACTTAAAATACTATGAAGTGCCAAATACTCTCAGGTAACTCGTGTATCCTGCTGTCTTTTTCAAGTATCACAGAGATTGGACTGTTTAATATTATTCATAGAGTCTTCAAGAGAGTGTCAATGTTGATGTAGCCGCAAAGAAAAGAACTATTAGTGAAATCGCTACAAGACTAGACTGTTACAAGTTCATGGTGGACTTAAAATTATTTATACGGAATTCTATCGAGAATCGGAGAATGGATCACTGGACCCCACTCATGGAGAAAGAGCGGGTAAAACCACCCCACTCACTAACAAAGAGCGTGCCAATAGACCCCGCTCATTGACTGAGAGCGGGTTAATAGACCCCACTCATTGAAAAGAAGCCGGTCATCATAGGTTTGGACCCGCTCTTCCGACTCATTGAGCGGTGAGCTGTCGTATACCCAGTTAATATCGTATTTACTAGTAAAGCTAATGTAAAGTCCCATCCCTACTGACATTTACATGAAGGTTCGTGAATTACAGTTCTTTCACAGACAGGCGAATCCTAAAAAGGTTATGCTGACTGAACGTCTGGCTCGCTTTAAATTAACGAGAATGAAGTGTTAGAGTTTTTTAATTTGCCTGAGAAAAAACATTCCATTTTTTACAATGTTCAAAATCTGAAGTATAGTGAGACATTAGTACTGCTTGCATTAGTCTTTTTGTGTAATCATTTGAACATTTCAGTAGAATACTACAAAAATCTTTTCGATACTGATCAATACCTTTAAGATCACGTTAGCTTTGATGGCTTTCAAAAGTCGATTCGTATCAGCATAGACAAACATTTACTAGTAAATGTCACTATGTAATTTATGAATATAGTTTCTATTTTATGTACATAAGTAGGGCTTGAAGGAAAAGTTTAGATGCATGATACTACTGTCAACTCCAGTTAGAGTAAACGACATCATCTTAAAAAATTTTCATATAACAATAAATGAGAAAACCATTTTTGACCCCTAATAAACGGAAAAGCGTTTTCGGAATTTGCAGCATATAGCAAGCCCTGTTTGTTCGCTTCAGACAAAGATAATAAATGATTTTTGCGTTCATAATATGTAAATATGGTATATTACTTAGAAATCTCAAAAATGGATAAAAGAGCTTACTATGCACTGCAATACGAAAAACTCTAGCTGTGTTTTTACAAAGATTACTGATATTCATGCTGCTTATGAGGATTTCTTGAAATCAAAATGTTTGCTTTTGGACGCACAAAAAAGGGATGCTAGATAGCTTCTTTCAGTTTTACAGATTTTGGAACCGATAATGGGTCATACACACGCAAGTGGTTTTGAACAAGGTCATAAACAATCGAATAATCAAAACAATGGTGAGGTCAGTGCATTCTACTGGGCATGTCGCAATGGTGATATTGAGTTAGCAAAAGCAATGGCACCCGATATACCTTATGATCAACTGAACCGATTAGAACCTAATGGAAGCACACCCCTTCATGCTGCGTCATTTTTTTCTCATGCAGATGTTGTTGAGCTTCTTCTGCATGAATATGGCGTTCCAAGAAATTATGTGAATCAGTATGGACTAACTGCTTATGAAGAGGCACAAACTGAGAGAGTAAAGCGATTATTTTGGCGAGTATCAAATCGATTTTGTGACCCACAGGAAAATGTTACAGATACGTTTGACATTCTCGCCGTAAAAGCAGATGAAATAGAAAACAATCGCAGCATCTTCAATACTGAAGATGAGCATGAGGAAGACACAAAGGAGGCACCGGAGCAGAGTATATGGCTTCAATCGTACCAAGCAAAAGATATCAAAGAAGAAATATATTATTACCGCAAAGGTAAAGCGTTGATTCAATCAAGCATTGCCAGATTTATTATGCGACAAGGACCTAAATTTTGCCCTCACTGTAAACAGAACAAAGAAGTCATGAACGAGTTTATTTCTTATTTTGACGATGCGACATTTCGAGTGAACAAATTAAAAGCAATTGTGTATGAGTGTGTACCGCCAACGGATAAATATTATAATAGATGTCATCAGCTCTTGACAGAATATTCGGAAAAAGGAAATGTTGAAGCGCTATTAACACTTTACACATTAGAAACTGAGTTTTATAAAAAAAATTGCAAATGCTTGTCAAGCCATTAGCTGGTCTATATATATTACTTTACCAAGTTTGGAGCAACGCTTTTTTAAAGGCACATCTTACCGCGGTTTGAAAATGTCCAAAGAAGAAATTAACCAATATCGATGGGCATTAAAAAATTCAGAGAGTCTGATTAAAACCAAAACATTCTCATCTACGTCAATAAAACGTGATACAGCTGAAGGATTTGCCGTTGGATCGGATTCGGATAGATTCAGCGTTTTAATAATTCTTGAATTTCCTGAGGTTTCAGACATGGCAATCAATTTGGGAAAAATAGAGAAACAAAAATTACAATGTATTGCTGAATTTGAAGAAGAGCAGGAGGTACTCATTCTCCCACAGACGTTTTTTCGTGTCAAAAACATTGAATTTAATACCGAAAAAGACCAGCATGAAATTCATTTACAGAATATCTTAGTGAAGAAAAGCTCATTGCTTAGTGCACTGAAATTTATGATTGTTCGAGACGAAGAACCCAAATTAATCGATTACTATGTTAGCCATAAGTTTTGATTATAATCAAATAAACATGCATACATAATTTCAAACTGGAGTATACAGTAGGGGTGGACCATTTTTTTTAACGGAACTTAATTAATGACATTAATTAATGACTTCCATTAGCCATTAATCTTAATGGTTAATGTTTTCTAAGAAAAACTTAATTCATTAATATTAATGATTAATGAAAAACATTAACATTAATTTTAAAATTAATGTTTTCATTAATCATTAATATTAATGTTAATGTTTTCATGAAAACATTACCCATTAACATTAATATTAATGATTAATGAAAATATAATCCCTAATATTAACGAAAACATTACTATTCATACTAATGGTGAATGTTTCCGTTAACCGTTAATATCATTCAAGAACATTGACATTAATATTAATGATTAGTGAAAACATTAATTTTAAAATTAATGTTAATGTTTTTCATTAATCATTAATATTAATGAATTAAGTTATTCTCAGAAAACATTAAGCATTAATATTAATGGTTAATGAGAAACATTAACATTAATATTAAATTAATGTCAATGGCCCACCCCTAACTGGAAGCATGGAGAAAAATAAAGAACATATAAGTTTAATCTGAAAGAGTGATTATATTTTCTACTGAATAGAATAGAAGTTGAGCGTACACTAGTCTGTGCCATTTGCGTGTAGATTAGACATATTGATTTGATCTGGAAGCTGTTATGATGTGGGAGAGTGATAGTGGTTGTAAGATGACTGCACATAATTGGATATGGATCAATTAACGAGGGGTCTTTCATCTTTCTGTTTTATGGTATCTGAAGGAAAGTACGATTGAATATTTAAGAAAGTTTTGGATAAACAAGAAAATTCTTACTTGGAAGTGGGGTTGGTTTTAACATTGTTGGATGTGGTCTTTTTTGTACTAGCTCATGTCCAGTGTTACGATGATTTCGATGCCCAACAATTAGTCGAAGATTTATTGCTAGTGTATCTTGAAATATTTCTGAATAAATATTATGTATGTCATGTTTCAGACTATGTAGTCGTTTTTCATGTGTATAATGAAGAAAAAGAGTGTTTACGAATTTATTTTGTTTATTTTGTTTTGAAATTGTAGTGGTCGTTGTTGTTTTTTCTTCAGTATTGTGATTGTCAATCTCTTCATGAAATGAAACAGCTGCAATTCTATGTTGTGTTTCTCGTTCTTTGACAGTGAGTTTAGGTAGTAAGGTATTTCGCAGAGCTAAAAATTGATTCTCGTTGGCGATGAATGATATCATAGATGATTTTGACATTGAGCGACCGAATAATTTTCGGAAATGTGGTGTGGGTGTGAGTGTGGGTGAGAGTGTGACTATGGGAGTAACTCTTACTCTGAAGTGCACACCCACCCACACCCACACCCACACCCTCACCAATTATAGAGCAACATCAGTTGAATAGCACGACGTTCCTTTTCAAAAATTGTCAATATTGATGAATAATGTACAGCTCGAAGAAGAGCAGCTTGGATAATATTAGAAAATACATGACGTGAATGATCAGAAATAAATGGTAAAACACAGGGTTCAGCTGCTGGTTTATGATGGACAGATGTGGATAGAATACCATTATTGTTCTTGATAAGAATATCAAGAAATGAAACACAACTACCAGTATTAGCTTCTAATTTGATGTTTGGATGAAAACCATTAGCTTTCTTGATGACTGTTTCCATTTTTGCCTTTGGTTCATTAAAAGTAAAGAATATATCATCAATATATCGAGGATGATCATAGGAAAAAATAATCAATCTCTTCAAATAGAACCAGAAGATGAATAAATAAATAATAACATACCGGCCATAGATTTCATAAGGCTCTAATGCACCACAGATGGCATTTTTTTTTCACATTTCCATATGAAAATATTGGCTAATGTTTAAAGTAAACGGTGATCCCCATTGCACTACCAATAATTTGTCGATAGAATTTATTTCCATCGACAAATGCAGTCTCTTTGAGAACAAGATGATCACCATCAATGATTGGTCTTGGTCGAGCATGAATCGTATTCATAATGGGTCGTAGTGTTATTGGATTTTAATTAGAAGAAGACGAAAACAACCAGTTATTGAATTAAAGAATAAGAGTAAAAAATAGTAAGTGACGTTACCTTGTGTGTTTTAGAATTGTAATACAGATAAGCTAACTCGACAGTCAATCTGCTCGGTATCATCTTTTTACATCGTGGAGATGAAAGCTGTTTAGTCTTGGCATGAAGATCGTTGAGTAAACGAGGACTTTACTTAAAATCTCTTCAATTGAACTTGATGATAAATCTTCATAGGCACCTGTTTTCATTCGATATTCAACTGCTTTTTCTTCGAATTCATTCATATGAGCCACATACAAATTGGCACCTTGATCTGTTCCTCGAAGTAGTGATTGACTTTTCTTGAGTTTACGACGAATCAACTTCATCGTCTGTAAATCACGTTGAGCACGAGGGTGTAGGTGTGTGAATGTGAGTGAATCTACTTTACGCCCACCCCCCACCCTCGAACGTGTGCATGCGCGTGAATTAGTGTATCATTACTTGCAAAATTGATCTTCTACTCAGCTGTATCCGTACTGAAATCCTTTTGAAATAGTACTATATAGAATCCTTCTTATGTATATGGTAAAAAAACATACGAATATTTAGCATATTATTAGTTTTATATAGTTGAGATTAATTGAACTCCGAGTCTCAATTATAAATCATAGTAATTAAACAAGTAAAGTTCATCAATATCGAAAGTCGATTCACTGGACCCTAAAATGACAGGACTATAGGCAACGGAGTCGGTAGGCTCACGAAGCTAGAGCCTACCCTAGTTTGGAATAGGGTAGGCTTGAGTAGACTCAATTATATCTAAGTGCTTGATTATTGCTTAGTTTTCACGCATGACGCATTGGTGCAAGGTTAGGTCATGTTTTCTTTATAACATTTAAGTCTACCAAGCAATCAACATTGAAAACAACAGTAGCGGAAGTTGATTCGTGATCAACTACCGAAGGGTGCCTCGATCGAGATTGAGAGGGGGCAGGGATGTAACACCAACAATATTCAAAAAATTGTCTTAGATTGTATTTCACAAAATGAAACTTACACTACCTTAACCACGATTTTATCAGTTGCCCCCCCCCCCCCCCCCCAGTGTTGCCAGATGTTAAAGTCAAAAATCCAGAAAATGCGGAGTATCGTTAAAATTTTTGGATGCTCACGACATCCTTGAGCACAGCATCTTGAAGAAGAAGTTTTTTACACCGCCCCATCCAAATTAGTTAGAAAATAGAGGGTATCCTAGAGGGAAATCGTTCCGCCGCCTATGGGCAGGACTCAGCAGTGAAAGTATTTGTTTAGATACCTGGTATCATTCAAAAGAAAACTGTGAAAGAGGCAGTTTGAAACAAGAAATTCTATTACTGTATCGATAAAAAACGATTATGAAAAACAGCTGTTTTATTATTTTCTATCAGAGTTTTTAATCTTTTGTATTTCTTTCAACAATTCTTTGTATGCTTTATCGAATCCAAGTTTAATAAAGTCTATGTAAGTGTCATCGCTGCATAACAATCCCAGCCAACCCATTGGATCATACTTTTCTTCAACTTTAACTGGTATAGTTTTCTTTTTACGTTTCCATGCATACTTAGCTTCTAGCTGACATGCATTGGACTCTTTGTATTTATTTGATATACACATAAGCACGATATTCGAACGTTCAATTGCTTCAGCCATTGATTCAAGTACTGAGCCATACATATTTTCTTTATCAATCCATACGCTATAGTTATCTTTGACAAGGCAATCATATAAACGATGACAAATATCACGTTGTGCATGACAATAACTAATCATTAAATCGAATGGTTCTGGTTCCTTTGATTCTTCTGGTACTGGTTCCGGTTTTGATGGTGGACACAACTTTTCCCATTCTTGGTAATCACCACGAATATAGTTGTAAATAGGTGCTGTTTTCGGCCCAATTTTCATGATTTTTGCTGGTGTCAATTGGGGAGGAGTCGATGGTCTTGACAACTGTGTCCTTATTTCTTTTGCTCTCTCTTGCTTATCGATTGCATTTTCCATGAACTTTCGTTCGTTTTCAATATTCCACATGATTCCATTGGCTACCCGTTCTTTTGATATTTCAGTTGATGCGGTATTCTTCTGGATAGTTTTAAGTAGTTTATCATCCTCTTTAATCTTTTCGGTGGCAATTTCGCCAACACACGATACAGTAAATATTATACGCATAGCTGGTTGTTGCACAGTTTTTTCGTCGAATTTGGGATCACAAGCACATTCCGACAACATTTCAAAACCATGATTATCTTTAGCTATTTCTTCTTTAATGTCGTCATTTTGAGATATGGCTAAATTTAATCAAATATGTGTGTTCAGTAAGGATATCGAAATTGAAACTGATTTATAAGTTGATAGAATTAAGATGGAAGGTCCAAAATCTGATTTGAACTGGTCAGTAAAGTACTAACTATTGTAATGTTTCATATGAAATAACTTATGAGAAAAACAAGAACATTTTGTATCGAAGGAGTCATAAACATATTTGGAAATCGTCAAAATATAGTTCTTCTGAATTTAATCATTCTTCAGCATCCGTAATCTCAAGAGAAGCTCAACATATTTTTAAAGTCTAACATATTTTAGATATGGCGAAAACTCATATGACTAATTTTCAAATGGACTACCCCAAGTTTACATATTGTATTTCGAGATTCACTTATGAAATCGAAATCTGTAAAAGTTTTAATAAAAATTGTCTTACTTTCAAGAGTGTTCAAAGTATTCGCTAATGGAATCCCTTGAAATTTTTGATTTGGTTGTTTAAGTGTATTTTTAAGATAATAAAAATAAGATTTTGTCAGGCGGTATGGATCTTGTATTTCATCGATATCTTTTTGCTTCAACAATGCCGTTATGTTTTTTGATGTAAAATGAATAGTATCATTTTTAGCTGCGTGAAATTTTTCGCAAATATGAAGTGTATCTTTTTCTTTAAGCATTTTGAATAAATTTTTATCGAACATCAAATTATATAGTAAAGTCAGAGACCAAGCAATAGTACCAACATTAGCATGATATAGTTGACTATGAATTAAACTGAAAGGCCCTTTTCTAACTATAGATAGAATATCATCGATAATTGTTAGCGAAATAAATTCTTTTCTTATTGACGGTGTTGATGCAAAATAATTTAGGATTTTAATATGATGTGATAGTGCTTGCATTCGTATTCCTGCTTCTTCAATCTTCTCTTGGTCACTTATGGTAGACGATTTCCTCGAATCATTCGGTGCGAGAGTAACAGGTAAATACTTAGCAAAGATTTCAGTAGTATTTTTAAGCATTGATTGAAATAAATCCTTCGCTATTTTGATTTGCTGTTTATATCCATGTTGATCAATAAAATTGAAGCATTCGCGAATGAAAAATGCTTGCTTGGGATCAAATATTGGCTGTTGAAGATTGACTGTATCGAAAACAGTTAAATACATATTAGAATCGAGGCATTTAATAATTGGATGTAGCAACGAATCAAAGTCAGTGTCAATCAATTTTGTACAAACTCGAACAAGCCGACCAATAACTTTATATTTAATGTGATACGAATCGTATTCAGTTTCAGCTAAATCAGATATTGAAAAAGCTAATTTAAATAGAATTTGCTTATTTAAAAATATATCTTCGTAAGATAAATTATTGGATTTCTGGGTGGTGCAACTTGGCATTTGTGAATCATTTACATGAATGCTAGGAGGAGTAGTGCTTATTTTTTCCTCCAGGGAATTACATATCACTAACTGATCGGCAATAATGTTTCTCTTCCGTAAGAGTACATTCGGGCTATGATTGATTAAAGGAATTTTATCTGCAACAAAGTATTTGGTAGGCACTTGAAATTCACTGTAAATATGAAGAAAAAAAGACGCATTCTTAGAAGTGAAAGTTAATGTTTTCAAAATAATATTCATTTACCGTGGATGTTTTGTTGTACTTTGTGTATAAAAGTTGACCAGAACTTCATTCTGATGCAAACATAAACGAGCGATCAAATAACTTATGTCATTGAAACATTGTTCTTCCTCATATAACATCTTAGTATGTCGTAAGTGGCTTGATTTTACTAATAACATTTCAAATGTGCACCGCACATACATGAATAATTCATGGTCAATTATTTTCGGGTTGTTAAATAATTTCGATGTGTGAATACTTGCCAGTTCGTGCGCAACTGCTGCCAACAGATTCAGGCCGTGCGAATCGCAATCAGTGTTATTTAGAAAGTCTACGATTTCATCGAATAGTTTGGTAATTCTTTTAGGTTCAACATTATTTTTTTCTCTCAGAAGTTGCCGAACTAGTAATAAATGACGTGCTAATAAGTTTTCCATAACGATATATTATCTAAAATATAGAGTCAGAAGAAAAAACAGTTTTGATAATGAAAACTGTTTATGCTCAAGAAAACGGACGAAGGTGCAGTGCTGAAAAATGGCATGCTTTATCGAAAATGATTACTGTTTTTATGTTGTCAATTTTGCTATTTTCGACCCAGCACATAACTGTTGGAATTCGATGATATTTTTTTTCTTTTGCCGAAAAAAGTTTTGATTGAAATTTTCCGGTATTCGCCATGTGCGGCTTAAATCATCCAATCTTTCGAGTCTATCCATTTCTTCTTTTGTTTTAAGTTCACATCCGATTTGACGTTCCCTTATCAAGTCAGCATTGTTACCATCACTCCTATCGATTTCTGCGATAGTTTCTAACTGCTTTTTCCTATAATAGTTCCACGACTGTTCGGAAGTTGATGAAAGTGCTTTTTTTCCCCAAAATTTGGTTCTGCTATTGGCAATGCTCCTTTTGATGTGTGCAAGCCATTTCACATGTTCCTTATCATAGGGGGTTTCACCCAATTTCATAAGCCTATCTTCAGTAATGTCCCATGCAACTTGTCCTGATTTAAATTTTGTTATGAAATCTTGATATTCTTCAACCTTCAAATATTTATGATATAATGAGATTAGCTAGACGATCAATCATTTGATTCAGTCTTTCTTTTTATAAAAACCACCAGTTTAACGCTTCGTCCTTATACTAAGAACATTTTCATTCAGTTGTAGCATAAGGACGAATCGTCAAACGGTTGACATTATAAAAAAAAAACTGAATAAAATAATCAATCGCTTAGTTACTCTTAGTGTTATGTCATTATTAAAATGCATAATATCAAATGAAACTCACATTTTTATTTGCATTGATACCGGCTGATTTGGAGGTTGACTTTTTTTTACGCTTTTGAGGCATTTTCGTTATCATTCCCTTTTGTTCGTCGGTTGGAACATCTACAGTTGTATGCTAAGAATAAAACATACGATAGTACATAAGATCACTGGTTGGTCGATGTTTTTGCTAAACTTGACAATCTAATCTTATTCAAATCAATGCTTAGTATCATGTCACTTTAAACAAAACCATGCCAAATAACTCTATAGGCATAAATTGATAGATTCTGTTCAGAAAATGTGCACAACTACACTCAGATTCAATGAGCTGTTTTATGTTTATTGAATTGTTGAAGCACTTTGCGATTATTACTCAACAAGATATTTTGGGTGCAGATATACACGTACTCTGAATTATAGTCATGATTAATAAATCTTGAGCAATTCTGGGAAAATAAATAACCAAATAGTAAAAGCAATAATGCGTCATGCTTGTCTCGTATTACTATATCTAAATCATTTGTTTTAAAGAGAAAAACAAGCCCGTGGGACGAATTCAATCCGAAATATCAATCTGTGAGAAGAAAAGAAATAAACTAGCTTCTTAAAGATCAAATAGATAGTTTACACGACACTTTTGCAAAACTAAGACTTCATAGTATTACTGAGATTTATAGTTGCTTACTTGTTCTTGCGATCGACGCAAGCGTCGAGGTGTATCTTTATCAATGAGTTCATGAAAGTAATCATGCGATTCTTCTAGTGTAAACCAAGGTTCATAGTATTTTAAATTAAACCGATCATCATTTTCATGTGCATTTAAACGAATCATGTTGTTTTCAACAGTATCTACTTCATCAAAGTTACACCAAGGCTCTTTGTCAACTATTGGAATTAGAAACAGTGCATCGTTAATGTCGCCAGTCAACGTAAATGGTGCGATGTTGAGTCGAATTTTGTTTGTCTTTTTTTGTTGCCACCGTTTTACACACGAAACAAATTCATTTCTGTAGCCTTCTCTTAGCAATCTTTCGTCTGAAGTAAAGATATGTGGAGTTTCTGAAAAACTGCGAAAACTTACTTTCTGTATAATCAGCATCTCTGTTCTTCGCTTCTATCAACCAATCAGTATGCCTATCGCCGCATGAATAATATCGATGTTCATCATTATCAACATTTTCAATTATACTTTCACAACTTTTCATCAATTCTTTCATTTCATCAGCTGGGATTCTATGGCTTTTCATTAAAATCTTCAAATTTTTTTTATAAGTCAATTTCTGCTCTTCTTTATCGTTCTTGGTGAAATGAGATGTGCGAGCGACAAGACGATCATTCGTAAAATACGGCAGTTCAACATCAATTTCGTTATCAAGCGTTTCTGAAGATACAACACGTGGTTTTGCAATTGGTTGACCAGCTCTACCAGGTTTAGTATACAACAACTAGAAACAAGAGATCTCGCAAGATAATAATGATCACCTTTAAAACTTACAATTTCTATTAATAATCTATCATATTCTCGATCGAAATTATTCTCATCTAATTCGACTATGAAATTTTTATCGAATAGCTCGTACGAAAGTTGGATTATCGCCATCGAATGTAGCCAGTTATTTTTACCACGACAAGCTAGCTTCGTTGGTTTGATAAGTAGAATTGTTTTACTACTTGACTTGGCATCCTTTATTTCATTAGCATTTTTAATAGCGTACTCTTCACTCAGATAAATAATAATTAAATCGCAATTTTGAATGGTTCCTTTTTGATCACCCGTGCGGTTACTCGACACTAAATAACCTTCACCGATGAGACGTTCTTTTAGACGAGAACATATACTTTCGTCAAATTTACAATAACTAAACCAAATGTTAAAATATTCTTGACTTTTTATCGGCTGGTTTTCATTGGTTTGTTTCGATGCTGGTTTTGGCGTGTTAGACAATTTCGGTGGCATCTTGGAGTATGTTACATCGATTACTTTCTGCTTAAATATTTTTGTCATTATATGAAATTTATCAAGCGCTTCATGAACGGCATTGACACGACCAGTTAACTCAATGATTTGTTCTGTTTGATTCAACAGCATGTGCAACATAATACACTTAGTTATACAATATTGATAAAATGCATTGATCATATCTTGAGTCCATAATTTCAAATCAACTTGGTTTTCTAATCTTTTGGTTATGCAGATCGTTTGCTTGATATAGCTGCTGAATAAATTTTGACATTTCTTCCAAAGATTATTTCTCGACATTGATAACTTGATTTCAGTGACTAAAAACGCATGAAATTCAGTAGGCGATAGAGAAATTGTTATTCTAGATTTGGTGTGTGTGTGTGTATGTAAAGAGAGAATAGTGCCGGTAGTGGCGATATTTTTCAGTAGTCCGTCGCATGTTTTCTTTTGCTTTCTTGACGCGATGATCTCAAGAACACAAAATCGTAGAAAAGTAGTTAAAACATCAGATGAAAGTATCGAGATCGAACTTATAAAACCTGTTTTCGAATCTTCAATCTGAAGTTTCGTTCTCTCAGAAATTTATTTCCCAAATGGCGAAAATGAAAGAAATTTGTTGCGAGATAATTAAAGTGACGTCATCAACAGATGTTAGCCACTATAGTCTATTCATTTACAGTTGATCTAAGATCGAAATCAATCTGTAAGAATAGATCGCTAAGTAAGAATAGAGTTTTCTCAGTGATGTGAATTTCATCATGTCGACATAATAAGCATTCAAGATTTCTCCGAATTGAAGATTCTTCGTGAAGATCCGTATTCTTACTTCGCATCGCATTTCGTGTACGAGTGCAACTCGGATACCGTCTAGTTTTAACTTATTGACCAACCAATAAAAATAGAATTCGTCTATGAGAACGCGTACCTGTGACTGGAATTGAAATTGTAGCAGCGCAATCTTTTTCGGTTTTTCTCGTTAACATGACCGCTAGAAATTCTTTATATAATTCTGTTTGCTGCTCGTTTTTAGAAAAAACAAGTAAAATTTTCCATCGGCATCCAATTCGTGTCTGCAGTTGATATTGCATCTCATTTATCATTTCTGAAGCAAATTCTTTTTTATTGGCACAATTTTCCCATTCAGTTGTTGAAAATATAATTCTTTCTAGCTTATCATGATCTTCCACGTTGTTACTGATGCATTGCAGCGATGTTGAAATAAATTTTTTAACGTTCTCTTTTAATTTCGATTTTATCTGAGAATTTCCGTTGCAAGTTGCAGGAGTCCAATGGAGAAATAAAGTCCTTTGGCCTGACGGTGTTTCAAAAAAAGTATTACCTTTGTTGGCGTCAATACCTTCTTTTTTTGCGTCTACTGGTGATGACAATACAGTAAGATCCATCTGAAGCAAATGAACAGAGAAAGGGAACAGTTAGAGAAGAATAAAAAATGAATGATTTAATTTACGTTTTCCTCCATAAAATGATTTGATGTGCTATGAATCTCGATCGATGCATGTAAAACAGCTGCTTTGTAGTACATGAAATCAGATGAAGAGAAAAGAGTTGACTGCTCAGTGATGTATTTGGATAAGCGGCTAATAGGTGTATTTGTTAATGCTTTTGGAACTGAGAAAGCTTTCCTTTTACACTTTGCCTCAATATCAATAGTTTGACAGTTGTTGATCAGCGAAAAATACTTGAGTTCTGTCTTCTCCTTTGTCGTTAATGATTGGGAAGCTTCTGGCGTAATGTGTTCGAATGTAACTGTAAAATGATCAAAAATCATCTGATTGATAGATGCTTTCACTTTTTCGACAAGATACTCTGGCGCTTGAAATTCATTTTGTCTGACGTTGAATTTGACGTCGTCGTCGGTGTATTGACGCTCGATTTCTCTCAATTTTTCTGAGCATTCGTCTAACAAGTAGTTGCGCTATAAAACACAACAAAGTAATAATTTGGGAAGACTCGCACTGTACAGAGTCGCCCATGGCAATCAGATACTCTTACCTGACTTTCATCCATAGTAATGTAGCATGTTCTGAGTTTATGCTTATGCATTAGTTGTTGCATTTGTTTTTTTAATATTTTCAATTGTTGTTTGTGCCCGAATAAGCTTACTTTCAGTTGTTGCTCTTTACAATATAGAACAGCTATTTCTTCGTGTTGTTTTTGACTATCACGAATGAACTGATGGAATTCTTGTAGAAATAGTTTTGACTTTACACTAGAGTTTCCATTATTTATTTCTGTGAAAGAAATTTCTTCAAGGAGTATTCGACTGATGTTTTCGATGAATGCACCAAATTGTTGCGTATCAGTATTAAAATAGTAAACAACGTAATAGCCTGTAAATAAGTCTGTTTTCTCCCAAACGGTGAACATTTTTCTGTTATCGAATATTTTCTGTATTGTTTGTAAAACACGTTGCGAGTAAATGTTTGAAGACCAATTGATCACTAAGAATAAATGAAAATGAGAGAATAAAAACCAATGCAATATATGCGATATTTTAAAATGAAAGGATGTACAAATAAATGCATGCCATACCTTTTCCATCCATTTTAGGATCGTTATAAGTTTTCATTTGCATCGAACTAAACATTGCTTTCGAAAACTCCCGAGCGCCTTTTACATTTTTTTTTACATCTCCGCTAAAATTCAAATATAAACTTGTTTCGTCATCTCGATTTTCATTGTTTTCTACAATTTGACATGCAACCTTGTATACTTTTGATAGATGCTTCTTCAATGTTGAGGAAAATCTTGGATTTTCAAAAAATCGTATTTGAATAGGATCATTAATCAAATAGTGCTTGGTGAAGCCATCAGTATCTGATAATCCTACAATAGTCTCACGATCGTCGGTCATTATTTCTAAAACGACAGTATAGAATAGAACGCTTTAAATTGTAATCAACAAAGCGATGTAATAATTAGTAGTTGACTCTATTCTTCATGAAGCAGGACTACTTTGATAAAACTTTAAAGTATGAAAATTCAACACAACGAGTTGTGTTACATTGTACTCGTGTTAGATATAGCACAAAATCTAGCTGTTTGTTAGTTTAAACTGCATTATGCGACCTTTCGTACTTCGGGTTATTTGAAAATTGACCTCACTTTCATTGAAAAACTCGTGGCATTCTATGAGAGTTCTTCATTTTCTCGTGTTCGAGGGGATCTCAACACACAACTTGTAGTATTCCGGATGATCTCTCTATAGCATTCCTAGGGATCTATGCATCAGTCTATGAAAGGATCGTCAAATTTATCAATGAGACAAACTTGTTTAATTTCAATTTCTATTTTTTAACAGGGGTAAACCTTCGCATTCATAAATGTCTTCTATGATATTCATCCAGTTGTTTTGGTCGCTACTCATATTAGAGTTTGTCGCACAGAAGAACTTTCATTTTACATAGAGTTATCAGAACATGAAAGAATATTTCTTTTAAATTCTCATTCATATTTAAAGTTGAACTAGAAAGTTCTTCACCACTAATCGTAAAATCGAATACGATGGCATGCAATTTTTTCAACAAAATATTATTGAGTACTCTGAGATTCATCTTACAGGAAGATGATGAAGAACTTTTTCAGAGAAATTCTGTACAAACAGGTAAAAGCTGACTGCAACAATTTCCGACGTTTTGCATATGTAGTCATGAGTTCTGTAATTTTCATAATTCTCTA
>CAJNYU010001727.1:178850-217038 GCA_905331475.1 Rotaria socialis | reverse complement strand
GGGGGGGGGCGCGGGCTTTCATTTCAAAAACAAAAGGAAAGGAAAGTTAAAAGCCTTCATTTTCTTTTTTCGTCTTCTAGAAGATAGAATTATGTTTCTTGTTCAGTTCCATTTAAAAAAATTAGAAAACGTCGAACGAAAGGAAAAAAGGGACAAGAAAGCTGTATTTATTTGTTTTTCAAGGATTTTGCTCTTGTTGATGGGAAAATTCTGTACAAACTTACTCTTTCAAATTGACCCGTGATATTTGCACAGAAAAACAATTCAGTTCCTGGCAGATCCATAGGCTAATTTTAATCTTCAATGAGAATAAAACACCGGTACTAGCAAGATACCGAAAATGCAAAATTACAGTAGAATTTTTTTTCGTTTTTTTATATATGGCTAGATAGAGTGTGTCGGGCTGATCAATAATATATCTTTTAATCTTTTTGCCGAATGAGCTTTTAGTGGAAATTTTTCAAATTTTTCATTTGTTTTAAATTTAATACTGTTTGTTTTATATTCAGCATAAAAAAAAATCAATGATAGTCATTTATAAATCACTACCATAGATTTCTTTTTTATGCTGAATATAAAACAAATGAAAAAAATTGAAAAATTTCCGCTAAAAGTTAATTCGACAAAAGGATGACAAGATATATCCTTGATCAGCTCGACGCACTCTATCTGACCATGTATAAAAAAAAAGAAAAGAAAACTCTACTGTAATTTAACATTTTCGGTACCTTACTAGTATCGGTGTTTTATTATTATTAAACGTTAAAATTAGCCTATTGATCTACCCGGATTTCAATCATTTTTATTTTTTCTGTAGAACTATTAAGGGTCAGTTTAAAAGAGTAAGTTTGTAGAGAATTTCCCCATCACCAAGGGCAAAATCCTTGAAAAACAAATAAATGCAGCTTTCTTTTCACTTTCTTTCGACTTTATTTTCGGCTTTCCTAAGTTTTTTTTAAATGGAAGTGAACAAGAAACATAACTCTATCTTGTAGAAGACGAAGAAAAGCAATAGAGAGTTTTTCAACTTTCCTTTTCTTTCTTTTTGGAAAGCAAAAGAAAGAAAAAGTGCCACCCCTACTTATAACACAGCGATGCTATAAAGTAAATATCGCGGCGATCAGTCAATAAGAAGTCTTTCTGGAGAGGGACATAGAATAATGCATGAACGCATTTTATTCAATACTTCATATATTTTCTTCTATTCTCTGAATTGTTTATTCTAATAGAAAATGATTCAAATAGTAGCATACTGAAACTTTTATTTTCTTATTAAGTTAATTGTAGATATGACGAGGTTTATTAGTTCGTATTCATTTTTATGACTTCCAACAATAAAAAAAAGTGAAGAAATTTTCTCACGCGAAATTTTCATCAAGTATATTATTGTAAATGGGAAAATATTTAGTGTTTGATCTTTTCAAGAATGTGCTCTCGGTAAGTTGTAAACACGTGCGAGTTTCTTTGAAAATATTAATCATGAGATAAAAATTCAAATAGCTTCTCTGTTCATACTTTTCAAAGTGAAATTTTAGTAATTAACTATAACAGAGCGTATATCAAAAATCCACTTACTACGTAAGATCAGCGTGGTTGTTTACTCGAAGACGAAAAGTTTCTAGATGCATTTGCATCTACCTCGCAGTTAATTCGATCAGGACCTAAATGAACTTGAATCACATCTTCATGCGATTTCAAAAAGAATTCAAGCAACAAAGCGAAGAATGCAGCACTAGTTTGAGAAGACGTTGACAATTATAACTTTTTAAAACAAAATCAAGCTCATAGTGCAATCATTTCTGTCACTGAATTGCGTTCTTGTTTCTTTGCATGTGCCTCCAGGAGTGCCTGGTAGCCTATCACAAGCATCGTTTTCGCCGACAAAAATATAAGCAAAGCATAGTGTGCTCTCAAACACAGTTATGTTAAAATAAAATACAAGAGAAAGAAATAAAAATGCCAGGTAACTCGTATAACTATATTCGCGCTTGAGCAATAGTTTATTTTTAAACAAAGTAAATATTGCTTCTCAAAATTCCCAGCAACAAAAATTCATTTGAAACATTGTTGCTAACTTCTTTTCATTGTGACAGAAAAGAATTCTTTCTTAACTAGAGGTACTTATTGTAAAAATGTAATAGAAACCGACAGACAGAGATATTTTGCGTATTATTATTGTTTTGTTTTGTCATGGCTATGATAGCCTAAAAGATGTCTATCGTAAGTATGAATTATTTTATAAAAAAAAACACATGATTGTACTTCTACAAAACTATATGTCTCAGAGGCATGGCTGTATTCTGTGATTTCTGAATCCTTGAAGATCTCACAACTCAAACTATGACTAAACAAGATAAAAGGAATGGCGAATCACAGAACTCTGGGAATCTACGAAGCACACAAACTACGTAGCTCAATCAACTTCATTCGTTTGAAGAACTATTTCACGTTTCGATTGAGCAAGAAGCATGACTACTTCTCCGGACATATGCACATTTACAGTTATATTCTAAACCAAACACCCACAGTCATTAATACATCGGTCTACAGACTCACTGGCCCAAGCTCACAGCTCCTATATCATTTTATTACTATTCTAGATATAATGACTAAAACCTACAAATCAGCTGAGAAATCTCGATCTATGGGTATCACAGAAGATTATCTAGTAGATAATCCTATTCAAGTGAAATTTATGAGCAACCCTAAATTCTGTTCTACTCTAAAAAAGTATTTCGAGAAGACATTTGCTGTACTAATCGTGATCAAACAACCAGACGATGATGAAGAAGAAAATACTTATACGATTCAAATCTCAGGCGAATTTGCTGAACGTGTCCAATCGTGTAGAAATGAACTAGATAATATGTTCCGGTCAATTCAAAAAGAAATAGTATGTGCTAATGATAAAAGTAAGAAAAGTTTTCGTATCCTTTATGTCTTGTTTTAATTTAGATACTTATTTTTTATTTTAGTACAATCGTTTCTAGCATATCATCGATGTGCAGTTGATATTATTCAAAATATTCTGAATCACAAAAAGGAATTCGTTGTAATAGAATTAAAGAATAGCAAGACGTGTGTTATTCATTATTTTAAATATAAAATGCCTTTTTATATGCATAATATTAATGAAACTATTAAGAACAATGCATTAGAAGTGACATTAATCTTACCATTTCATTCTGAGCAAACAATCAAGTGTTCAGAAGATTTTCAACAGAAGATACAAGAAAACAATCTTGCCGAAGACATGATATCGATTCGTCTGATTGACATGCTTGATGATCATGTGCCAAAGTTTATCAAACAAAAAAGGCGACAACAATTGAGAATATTCGGTTATCATAAAACCGTTCGGGAATTCGAACAACAGTACAAAGAGTGGTTCAATCGGTATCAACTGAATACTTTCAGTTTACAACTTAATCCGATGCAGGTAATCAGAAAGTATTTGAACATCAACACAGTCGATAAAAGTTGATTTTATTAATTTTTAAAGATGGATTACCTAACCCACGTATGTTCAGCATCAGTGAGAGAAATCGAAAGAAGGTATCACTCAGATGGTGTTAGTTTACAAATCAAATCAAACGAGTTTATAGCTCCGTTGTATGTTACAGAAGAAGTCGTCACGCAAATCAACGATTTATTTTCAAACATGAAGACCGTGAAATTTCAGACAGCTGAAATATTTCAAGCCATTGCTGAAAGAGAAATCGAACGTCTACAGTGCATTGCGCATCGCAATCAATGTCATATCCATCAACATGAGTTCGCAACAGACAACTCTAGAGCATACATTGTACCAAAAGCAATAGATTCGAACACTATCGAGAAAGCTTCATCGAAATTTCTACTTGCACAGTCAAATTTATTTGGTTTATCCACTGATGTGATCAGAAAAGTTCAACTGAGTAAGGGATCAATCAGTGTTTGTATTGGAGATATCGCCAAAGAAAAGGTAAATTGGATCATTCATTCAAGATCGATAAATCCGGACTTTAGAAAATCTACTTGACAAAAATCTGAAAATTTTTCTGTCAGAAATCGAACTTACTTATTAGCCTAGGGATCTATGATTTTTTTAGAATAGCCAGCAGTACAGTTGCCTCATAGCACATCCCTTTTGAGACTTGTTTAACGTAAAATATTTTCAGGCGGATGTCATTGTGGTACCATCAACATCGAATGGTCTGTGCGAAAGAATCATTGAACAAGCTGGTTTAAATGTAAACACATTGACATATCAACCCAACCAACAGAAATCAAACATAAAATTTATTGAAGCACAATCAAAACAATTATTATGCAAAAGCATTTTATTCTCAAATTGGACACCACCCATTACCAGTGACGATAATACTTTCCGACGATCAGCACAAGGCTTCATCGCAAAATCAATTCAATATGCTATTACTCAGCTAAACGCTGAATCAGTCGCTTTTGCGCTCCCCGACTTATACGATAAAGAAGATACTATTACGAACGCTATAGTTGAAGAAACGAAACGTCAACTCGAACGGTCATCAACTGTTGACGTATCATTCGTATTTTTCTATGATCAAAAAGAATTATTTGATATGTTTGCTACGGAAATGGAAAAACTGCACAGTTTTCTAGAATTTTCATTTCCCACGATAAGTAACTCATCACATGGAGACACTGTCGACGTTAAACCTTCATTTGATTTCATTTTTTCTAGCTATGCAAATCACGCTTTTAAGTTCTAGCCGTAAATCATTAAAAAAATGTCAGAACAAAATAGAAAGTTATCTCAAGCGATTGATGACTAAATCGAAATTAGAATTCAAGAATGACGATAGAGCCTTTAAACAATGGAATCAACATCTAATTAATGCATATTATTTTTATTGCAAAGAACGATGTGTTCTCTCAATAATCCTAGATAATAGTAATAGGCAAGTGATAGAATTGTGTGGACCACCTGAACGTATTCAAGAAGTTAGAGACAAGTACAGAGTAGGTTATATATCAACTGTGCTGTTTTTTAATAATTCAATTACTTTGCCATTTTTTTCAGTTACTAGATACATTGCAAAAACAAAAATTACAAATACAAACAACACTACGACTCAATTCCTCTACTCCTCGAGCAGCAATGAATATCACATGTTACAATATCATGTTGGTGCATAATCCAAATGACCAAGCTCGATGTCAACGTTTAGCAGATCGTCTTATTGATGATGGTTTCTCTGCACTGATGATAGACACTGCAACAACAATGATTCCAATTGATAAATGTGATTGTATTATCATATGTCTTAGTCATCGTTCACAAGAGAATGAAGAAGCAATCGCGAATGCTGTTAATGGAGCAGATGCTAAAGTTATTTTAACGAATATTCAGTACTTTAATACGTCGGTTAGCGGTTGGTTACATGAGTATATGATCGGAAAACTTTGCTATTATTTGTATGGATCGGATAGTTATTTCAATTTAGAATACGATAAATTAATGTTAGAAGTGGTAAGAATTATTTTTTGTTCTGAACGAGTAAGACCATCAGACTATTACCTAGTTGAAAATCACGAAACCTGGTTATATCTCGCTGTTACAATCGACAGTAAACACGTCTGATGAGTTACAACAAGTACGACAACAAACAGAACAACAACGAAAGCACTTGTATAATAAAAGAGTTAAAAAACTAATGAAATTAGGGAAAATAGATGGTGACGACATGAAAAAGTGCATTGAAAAGGTAAAAGATATATTAAAGGAACCAGAAACGGATCGAGACGAAATGGAAGATGAGTCCATGGTCGATGAAGGTGAGACAAATTCATTTTTCGCAAAAGATTGACTAGTGATGACGTGTCTGTCTATTTCTAAAAATGATTTCAGAGAATGAAACTAATCAAGAGATACCACATGTTGAATCATCGCTTTTGTTGTTTCATCGCTGGTTGAATAAAGCACCGAATGTATCTAAACAAAATATACCTCCATTCACGTTAACAGGTGATATCAACGATGCTATTTTCCCATTACCTGAAGATATGAATAAAAACAAAGAAGAATTTATGCAACGATACTTTACAAAGTATAGACCATTTGGCATGATAGGATCTTTGACGTTTAGCATGAGTGGCCACCCAAGAACAACATCAAGTCCATACGGAAACATTCCAGTTAAACAGTTATATCTCGCTGATCGTACATTTGGTATTCCATCAACCGAAATTTCTCAAGAAAATGAGCAACTCACCTCTGAGCGTATATTTGGTATTCCATCAACCGAAATTTCTCAAGAAAATGAGCAACTCATCTCTGAGCGTCGTAATTTCTTCTCTGCCCATGCAGTTGGGCGCAATGTATGGGAAAATTTTCCTTTATCCAGATCAATAGCGATGTCTGAAAAGGGACGCATCTCTAACCGTTGTAAGTTCTTCCCTCCGAAAGCATTTGGACGCAATGTATGGGCAAATTATCCTTTACTCAGTCCAAGCGTAATGTCTGAACAGAAAATAGAAAAACGTAAGCAGTTAGATGGCGATTTGTCTATCATGCAGGAATTTCGAGATATGAAAACACAAGAATACGTGAACAAATATCCAGAAAAAGAGAAGCAAATTTTGGACATTTTTCAAAAGTTTATGAAGCAAAAACAGAAAAATGAAACCGCATTAGAAACACTAAGCAAAAACGCCGTCACAAATTGAAAACTTTGTCAATTTCGTCCAATTCATTTGAACATTTGCGAGTTAAAAAACATTTTTTTTCTAACTCAACTAAGTGTTTCGCTCAAAAAAAAGAAACCTTGATAAATTCTACACATATGATCATTGAATACCATGACGTGTTAGTAAAAGTTTTCTATTCCAAGAGTACATAAAAAAATGAAACCGAAGTTGCCTTCATTAGAGATTTGTAAATTTATCAGCTACTCAGTAAATGAGATCAACTCATCTTGTATGACATAATATGAGCAATCAAAATACAAAATATCCTAATGTATTAGCGCACTATTATCCGGCGATTATATCAAAATATACTGTAGGCTGCTTTGATGCTAATAAATTATTAAATACAAGATTCTATATAGGGATGCACCAATTCCAGTTCCAACCAATTCAATTCCAATTCTTGATTTGGAATTGGTCTGGAATTGGTTGGAATTGGAACTGGAATTGGTCGGAATTGGTCTGGAATTGAAATTGAAATTGATCGGAATTGATTGGAATTGGAATTGGTCGGCATTGGCTGAAATTACGCTGGAATTAGTTTAGAATTGGTCTGAAACCGGTATAGAATTGGCTCTAAATGAGTGTAGAATTAACTGAAATTGATGGCACAATTGATTAGTCTTGGCTAGCAAGTGCTTGAATTTGCCAAAAATAAAATAAAGAAACGGCGACGCATAAGGCCTTAAATCTGAAAATTGAGATTTTTATCATAAAAGCTACAACTTGAGCCACAATTAATAACATATTCGGAATCAGCGCAAAACACTGACTCGAACAATGTATACTTTAAATACTTTCGGTGACTCTTTTTTTCTACCAAAAATTCACCTGGGGTACCACTCAGGTTCAGTCAAAAAATAAACTAATCAGAAAGCAACTTGAACTGCAGTAATTAACTGTGGAGCATGTAAAATGCTTAGTAATATCGAAAAAATCGCATGCCTGAGCACTAAAAAAAAGTAATTTTCTATTATTGGACTGAACCTTGAGGGGTACTCCAGGTGAATTTTTGGTAGATAAAAAGAGTCACCGAAAGTATTTAAAATATACATTGTTCGAGTCAATATTTTGCGCTGATTCCGAATATGTTATTAATTGTGGCTCAAGTTGTAGCTTTTATGATAAAAATCTCAATTTTCAGATTTAAGGCCTTATGCGTCGCCGTTTCTTTATTTTATTTTTGGCAAATTCAAGCACTTGCTAGCCAAGACTAATCAATTGTACCATCAATTTCAGTTAATTCTACACTCATTTAGAGCCAATTCTATACCGGTTTCAGACCGATTCCGACCAATTCCAATTCCAATTCTAAACCAATTCTAAACCAATCCCAACCAATTCCAGATCAATTCCAGATCAGATCCAAGTCCAAGTCCAAGTCCAACCAATTCCGACTAATTCTTGGAATTGAATAGACTCGAATTGGAATTGCTGCATGCCTTATTCTATTTGCAAGATGAGATTGACTAAATAGAGATATACTAGATTTTAGTTAGCGTTGGAGATTTTCAGGTTTGATATAGCTTGATGAATGAAGTTTTTATGGCCAATTGCATCGCAGATTATGTATTACCTTCGATATCTAAACCCTTCAGTTGAATCCATTTCGAGGCATTCTACAATGGAAATGATCATGCTGATATCTTGATAATACTATAGAGTCTTAAAATCATGATTAAATGTATGAAAAATCAATTTTTTTATTGAATATAATATTATAGGAGTTAAATAAAGTTGTGAATATTTTATTGTGGCAATCTCTTACATAATAAAAACACAGATTCAGCAAGATGGAATGGCAAGCAAATGATTAGTGGATAGAATATAAGTATCTTTGCAACTAGTACGCTACATTTACTCAGCAGGCTCCGTAGTAGACAGTGCGCCGTCCGACAGAAGAGGCCGATACATATACTGAGATATTTTATGCCTGAGTTGATAAACAATGAATGCAACTGATATTACAAAGGCAAGTCCCACGAAAATTGCAATTCTGATGATGGAGATCCTACGAAGATCATTTCCAATGTTTTTCAATGGTAGCCCTTCTGGTGCTACCGACAGACCTATAGTTACATCCAAATCTACAAATATAAAAGAAAAATAATGCTATTAAACAGGTCAAAACAAAATGTTTTTCACTACTGACCATGTATTAAACAAGTTTAATCTAATAGACAATATATTTATACAAGGAAAACCTCAGTAGTTTAGATTCAGGGAAATAATTTAGGTAGAAACAGCGATCCATTAATTTTATGACTACATTAAAAATGATTCTTACGATCTTTTTTCAAAAAAGAAACTGTAAGAATCGAATGTGCTAATAAAAACAATTTGAATTTTACAGATCCATGTGAACACTCACTTTCTATATTACAATGGTTTTTCCAACAGCAATTGATACGGCCTTGGAAAGTAGCACCACCATATGAAATATTACCCAACGACTGATTCTTACAATGCTGAATGAATGTGCGTATGAAGAAAGTCGGATAAGTGACATTAGTGAATGAATCTTTTCCTGTTAAACCAATTATAGTCTTAAAATAGTATTATTTTTGAATATCACTTTTTTTCGTTTTAAAATTCTTACAGCACAAGCTTCATCAGAATCGGATGAACCAGATTCATAAACATGAGGACTCGACAAATCAAATGTGCTACAACCGGTTAAACCAGTTACTCGTGAATCACATGTGTAACATTGAATAGCGACTTTAGGAGGCACACGTTGTTGATTACATTCAGGAGAATTGCAACAAAAATACGGTGCTAAAGTAAAAGATCCATCTTGAGTGGCAGCATATTGGCCAGGTGTACATTTCTTTTTGTATGTCATCATTACTGTTTGTTCTGATTCTCCCAATGCTCCCTAACAAGTAATTCATTCATCTTTAATTTATGACAAGAATAGATATACAATGAACATAAGCTTTTATAAATGATGAACTAGTATGACAAATGGGATATTTATTGACTTACTGTACAAGATTCAGTAGCACTACTAAGAGTAGCAATATTGGAAATACTATCGCATGTATTATTGGTTCCCAAACAACGATCGATTCTACATGTGCGAGAAGTTAGTGCAGGTAATGGTGGTGCAGGTAAAGAATTGCACCAATCTTCTTTACAGCAAAATTGATTTGCTGAACTGCGGCACACGGGTGAAAGGATTAAGCCACGAGTTGTAATACCTTCTGAGTTTACAGATATCTGAATGAAGTATGATGCGCAATTAAATAATAAAATATGATTTGCTACTGATTAAATTTAATTACTGTGCACACATCCAAGAAGTCATCTCCTTTAGATTCGACTCGTTTAATAGTACTTGAATTAGATGAAAATGAAATACCGCATTCATCTTTGCCATTGCAAGCGTAGCAATGAAGACATTCGTACCTTTGTATTGCTATTGAAAATATTCATATAAATTAAGCTGAAGCCACAGTAATAATAGTTATCACTCACTTTGAAATATTATTAAGTAAAAAACAACGGTGTCAACTGTAGTTTTCATTGGATAAAATAAGAATTTCTCTGTACAATCTCAACGTTGAAAATAAATATCTATAATTCGAATACGCAATTCAAAACAGCTATTTGCAATAATTGATTTGAGAAGTCTATTTTATTCATTAGAGAATACGCATATCTATAACATCATCGTTAACATAGAAGTAAAAATAAAATCCAAGAGTGGTTACTTTTTATTAAAGATTGACTTATTTCTTTGCTGTTCCTTGTGTTTTTTTTTATTCGGACGAAAAAACAAGCTATGTCGTTCTTACTCAACAGAGTGACACTGCTGCCATTTTTCCGCTGCCAAGACGAGGAAAATAAAGTGGCAGAAGCTGTTAGCGACAGAATGAAGATCATGATGTCAAAAATAATTTTTGAGGCTGTGCGTGTAGATTTCTGGTAGAAATTTTCATAGTAAATAACATGCTGCGTTTTTGTTTGAATAAGGATAAACAATTTTCTTTCTGTGTTGTGTAAAATATGTAATAGTAAATTATTTCACAAAAACAAAATAAGAAAATAAATGCTTTAAATTAGAAAATAAGTTTCTCGTTCGGCTTTTTTTAAATCTTTTTAATATATTTGTAATGATTTCTGTTTTGTTTCTTGTCAGTTATTAAATTTGGCGCTTTGATCCGAATAATAATATTTACAAGACGTTCATCGTATTCATGTTTTTGACACATTCTTTTAATCTTCGATGTAATAGAAAATTATTGGGAAAAGCGAGATTTTAGAGTAGTTCGGACACTTTTGTTGCATGAAATTTTTCGAGAAGTATTCAACAAACACGAATTAAAATTATCTATCTTGCTATAATTGAAAATTCTGCATAATTTAAAAGAGCATATCAAACGGTACTTCCCTTTTCTCTATATGCAGATGCCAGCCTCAACATCTTAAAAAACGAGGGTAATGTATTTCTGAGAGTGCTTTCCTTACATCATTGAATAAAAAAAGAAGAAATAATCCATAGTAAAGTATCCTTTAGAATTCTGGGGATGTGAGTTTCGAAAAATATGTTTTTGCTTATGTATTAAAGCATTAGTCTGCGCTTTCTTTTGAATTTTAAAAAAAATTCCCAAATCACTATAGATACTGAAAGAAATTATTGGTGAACATATATTATCATGATACAACAATATATCTATTAAAAGATAGTAAATAGTAGTATACTGATATATTATTAACTTATTCATTAACATCTGATAATGAGATGCTCAAAAATCAATGTTCATCATCGTTGCTTATGCTGGAGATATCTTTTTAAAGCGTTAGCTTAGTAAATTTAACAAAAAAATATAGCCGATTGTTCATGACATTTGAAAAGTTGAAATCTGATGGTTTAATTTTATCTGATTAGATACTAATTGTCCTTTAAATCCTGTATCTTTTCAGTTCTACTGATGCTCTCGATAAGCCTTATAAGCCACTTGAAATACTATTTGCTTCCATCACGCTCATTTAGAATCACGACTGAATTATTTGCATGCACTGTAAAAAAAATCGTAGAATACTAAGCCCTAGTACTAGAAAAAAAAGTTTCATAAACCCTGAAAGGGTTTATTATTCTATGGCGAAGAGTTCTTTATTGTGCGCTTCCATAAAATAGGTTTTTTTTTCGCTAAAAAATTCAAATCAGGCACGTTATACATATATATCAAAATGGTGTTGACTATTCTGGTTGATGACACTATTCATGAATTATTTTTATGGTTAGATAGAAAATTTTACAATAGAAACAAAGATTAGTGAAAAGCAGAATAACTTTAGCTCTCCAAGTCGAACGTTCCGGCCATCAGATCCCGTAGGATACTCCAGGAAATATGCAGAAAAGTCGCCATATCCTGCAGAAAAACACGGGAAATCGCTGGAGCATGGAAGCAGTATTCTGGTAAAAAATATGGTCGGACTGTTCGACCTGAGGATCTCTCTATGTTGCAATAGCTTGTAATCTCATATTAAAAGATTGTCATTCTCCATTAGCTGGATCAGTCTGACGAACAAAATGAAACTTCTCTTTATGTAGGTTAGGCTTCTATAATAAACGTAAGTATTTATTCATAAATCTTGAAGAATTTCATCAGCAAGTTAAACAATTGTATGTAATAATTATTTTTGTGAATGAATCGCTTTTAATTTAGATTTTAGAAAAGAAAATTGAAAATCGTAAGTAAGTTAAAGTTTTTTATTAGAATTATTGTTCTTAATCTTTTCGTTCAATATCAAATTCAAAACCGCAAGTAAGTTTTATTGTATATAAATAAATTCTTAAATGTTTATTCCTTTAATCGAGGAATCAAGTTCGAAATCGTAAGTAACTATAATTTTTCTTTCAATATGGCCTCGCTTGGCGTCGAGGGAAACAGAAATTAGTGATAGAGGCATTTCATAATTACAAGGTGCATTGGTAATATTTATTACTCTTCATTGCTCACACATGTCACAGTTGACATGAGAATTTCAGTTGAGACTGAAATGAGCTAAATATATTAAACCATAAAAAGCGAAAAAAAGAGAACCAAGTCATATTGAAAAGATTTTATAAAATAAATGAATCTACTTTTTTTCGTTTTACTAATAAAATACGAAGCAAACCATTTTTTGCTTGATGCATGTGTTTTTTGCATACTCTTTTATTTTCCTTGTATGAGTCATATTAAAATTAATCTTTGTTGTCTTGCTACTGTTATGATAGTTGAAGGTCATGGAGTGATTGGTTATTCGCCAATAATTTATTAACCATTTTGAAAATATTTTCAAATTTCAATTTTTATGTTTCAACTGTTTAATAGGATTCGATTAGTAAAGAAGTTTATAACTTTTGTCTTAACTGAATCTGTATTTATTGATGCTGGACGTAAAGTAATGTGCAACTAACAATCATAAGCTATATTGAATCTTCTTTTGAAAACGCTCTTTTACTCCACTCCTTGATCATTTTAATTCATATTTAAAGAAGCTTAAAACAAAAATTTAACCAATCATTCAACGTCCTCATG
Source organism: Rotaria socialis (assembly GCA_905331475.1). Classification (NCBI taxonomy): domain Eukaryota; kingdom Metazoa; phylum Rotifera; class Eurotatoria; order Philodinida; family Philodinidae; genus Rotaria; species Rotaria socialis. Next base: position 203,794 of record CAJNYU010001727.1, on the reverse strand, counting down.
CCCTCACCACTAGAAAAATATAGCAAAGATCAGTAGTCTTCGCAGAAAAAAATCAGTAGAAATATTCACTCACTAGATAAAAAGAAATATTTATTTTTCAGTTGAATCTAATCAATGATTACATGTTCCTATGTTCCCATAATTTACAAAACAAAGAGAATTTATTTTGCACGCAGGCGAAAAAAATGTACATTAATAATTTCATTATATAAGCTAAAGAACTATTTTTAGGTTGAATCTAATCGATGAATGTATGCCTCCAGGTTTCTATCATTTTAAAACTATAGAGAAAATTTATGCTTTTGAGAGAAAGACAAAATATATTATATATTATATATATATTAATGAAGCAAGTAACAAAAGCTTCGTAATGGATTATTATAAGAAGAAACTATTTCATCAAACTTTTCATTAGAAGATAATAGTGAATAGGAAAAACATTATTTAAGAAACAGAAGGGATAACACGAAGAAGGGCAGGTATATCTTAAAGAATTAATTAAAGAAAAAAATTATAAAAGGAGTCTAATACCAAAGTAGATCGTATTGATACAGGGGCGAATTCTCTTCTTAAAATAACAACTTTAATTAAAAATATGAAAATGATGCAGTGAGAATAACGTCTTATTTACAAAAAAGGGAAAATGTTTTAAAAATATCTTTTTGCTTCTACGCTCTAAAAAGGGATCGGTTTATTACCGAACCGGCACCCAGGATAAGAACATTTGGAGAAAAGCTCGGATCTTTATCTGCTAAACCTTTTAGGTTCTGAAAATTGGTACAAATCCCCAAAGATTCTTATATTGGGTACAGGTTTGGTATAATAAATCGATCTTTTTAGAGTGTAAAATGTCTCTTATGCGGTAGATCTAGAAAACTCAACAATGTTTTATAGTAGTAATAGGTTATCTGATTCTTCTATTTTTCTAAAAATTAGAATTTATGTCTAATTTACATTGTGACACATTTTTCAATCAGTGCTTGAGGTCAAAGGGATCGTGTTTTTAACAAATGATCTAATACGCAAAAGAACGAGAGAGAGAGACGCAATATGTTGTTTATCCTTCGGGAGAAATATTTCAGAAGCAAACAACTTTCTACTATAGAATGAGCGTGTGGCACTTCTCATTACTAACATTTATTCAACTGATCTTTCTCTCATCTTCAATTTTCAACCTGAGGCAACAATACAACAATGAATAATACTGGACCGCTGTCACCAGGAGCTCCAGTTTTAACTCCCTTGGAAAGTAACATTGCACTTTATGGCTATACTCTCCTCTATATTATTGGCATTTTTGGTCATACGAACAGTTTTCTCATCTTTCTTCGACCTACTCTTCGTCGTGTGTCGACTAGTTGCTTATTCGTTGCGCTCACGTTTTCTGATTCCATCTATTTTTTGGTCAGTATCTATAATTTTATTAATATTGGCTTGAAAGAACCGGATAGATCAGCAGACCCATCGGCTACATGTCGTCTTCGCACATTTGTTCAATCAACATTCATGTTTTGTAATGCATGGTTACTCGTGACCATTGCAGTTGATCGATGGGCCCGCGTACGATTTCCGCTCAAATCAAAAGAAGTTTGTACACGAAGAAATGCACTCGTGGCTACAGTAGGCATACTGATGGTTGCTATTGGTTTGAATAGTCCTTTTGTTGTACCTCAACTATTCGGACGGTTACCAGCAGGTATCATGACAGTATGTGGTGCCAACATGGCTGATCATGCTTATTTTCAATTTTTTCGTCATATTTGGCCTATTCTCTTCTCATGCATTCAAACTTTTCTTCCTGTTATTCTTCTACTCATGTTTTCTTTGGATACATTTCGACGTTTGGCTAAGCAATCCGCTATTCAAGGCGAGACGCGTGCTCGTACTCGTCGTGCCTATCTTGACAAACAAATCCTGTTAATTATGCTTACGACTATAATATTATTTTTGATCACTAGTCTACCTGTGAGCTTGTACAATATCTTACAGCCAACTATACTTCCTTCCCTAATGACACAATCGCAACAGTTAGAACTGTTTTCCATATTCACATTTGTTGTTACCACCAACTATACGATCAATTTCTATTTACACTGTTTGACAAGTACTCTTTTTCGTCAAGAACTCATACAGGCGATGAAATGTGGTCGAAAGAGTGGGCAAGTAGTACCAACGACCGCATCCATTCAGATGACGAATCCACTACCCACATTAAGACAAGTATGCACTGGAGGAGTAAAGAAGTGACAAAAATTGTGCATAATACAATTCATATGATTGTTGTCAATAGTTTTGACGTGTTTTTTTTTATTCAAATTAGATGTTTTCAATTAGTTCCATTTTGTAACTCATTTTTGACACAATAAACACAATCAATCTAGAAATTGTACATAATGCTTTTTCGTTCACTTATACTCAAGTGATCTCGTGGCACAAATGGTGAAGCCCTATTTTTTCGTTGTCGGTTTGAACTGAAAAGCTTGTTAGCGCAGCTCCTTTGGTGCTAAAATGTGGAACTCAAATAAGTTTAAAAGCGAGATTTTTGCGACTCCCCTCCTCTTCCTCCTAAGTACATACACTAACAACCAACTTAGGCCACCATTACAGAGCATAGCAACCAGGTAGGGCTACCATTACAAATCTTAGTAGCTAGCTTCAGCGACTGTTATTAGACATCGACAAGCAACTCCATATTATAGACATAGGCAAATTAGGTTATGCTACAATTATAGATTTTTAAAAGTAAAGTGGATTTCTCACTTCCCAGGGCGAGAAACCAGACGGCAATATCTTACAAGAATCGTCGTATCAGAAGATTCTTGAAAGGTTCTGTTACTTATAGTAATATCGCTGTGATATTTTAATTGAACTAATATCTCCTTAAAATATCACGACAAATTTGTATTGAAAATAAATTGTATGTGCGCTCTTTAAAGAAAACACAGTATGATCTGATGCAAGATTTCAGAGACGACGATTTTTTGTCTGATGTTTATAAGATTTCGTTCGAATTGTGAGATCTGACGTCCGGATTGCATGGTCTTACCTCAGATTTTTCGAACTGGGTTGAGCTATTTTGCATTAGTTTATCAAATCTAGAGGAGCTGCACTAATAAAATTTTTTAACTTCACTTTGCAATCGAATTAATTATATTCCTTCTTTCAAAGTCTTTTCCTGCATTTTTTAGTGTAGCTTGATAATCTAGTCGACATTTAACAATTTCATACATTTGATTCACCTTTTATCGACAAGTGGCTTCAAGTTACATATTATTAATTTCTTTTCATGCTTCAGATAAGAATCCAATATTTTTTGCACGCTCTACAGATTGTTCATAAGCATGTAAAAATTTTCAGACATTACTTTTGAATTACTCGCAATTGAACTATATAGATCAACTTCTTGAAGTCAACATCGGAGTACATTCTCAACTGTTCGAATAATTCTTAAAAAGAATTGCTTTTACTGAAAGAAGTATTTATGGAAATTTACTTTTTTACAAAACCTATAACAACAGTAGGAAAAATAAAATATTCGCTAAAATCATACCATAAAACGACACATTCTTTACTAAAACCATAAATAAGTAAATCATAGTAAAACATATAAGATTCAGTAACGACTGTTTTATCATAGAAAAATGTAAGTCATGATTTAGGTATGAATAATTAATTAAATCACGTTCAAGTCATTGATCATGAAGCCATAAACGTTTTCCGCTGTATTCCGTGCGCCATTGAAATGATGATAAATCTTTTAATGGATCTTTCACTCGTAATACTCTTTAAGTTTTTTTCTCTTTCCACTAATGCTTTATCATCTAAAGAAAATATGTAAATTATTAAAAAGATGAAAACAAAAATAAAACATGTTTTTTGATGACTTTTTAGATGAATTAAAATGTCTGATGATAATGATTTTGATGAATATTTAGGTTAGGAGATGCCTGACAATGGAGACGCTGTGGTTTTATCACCAGATAATCAGGAACCATAGTCATCACGTAGTTAAGGGGGCACGGAAATAGCACTGCATCAAATTTATCATAACAACTATCTACACAATCAGCTAGCAAACAGATATTACTCGAAATCTCGAACCAATTAAAAGAAATGAATTTTAGTTGTAGAAGTGAAATTTGCTGTGGTAAAGCTGAACAAGCGAAGTCAAAATTTGCAATATTTACTCCTAGCAACCATTACAAGCCAATAAAATAAAATTCGAAATAAACATTTTACAGTTTCATGAGTTTCAGGCTCTGCCTTTGAAAACGATATATTATCAAAAAAAAAAAGATTTTTATATCATCAATTTGCTTTTCTCAAAAACAAGAAATAAAAAACGTGAATCTCATATTATTGGTAATATAAATTCATCTGAGATAATCAAGTCATTGTCGTCAGCGATGTGCCTGATAACATATGATAATCTTTCAAACACATATCCTCATAGAAGCAAAAAGACAGAAAATATTTTTACACGGAACAATTTTTCTCCCCAGTCGATGTTATTACGTAACGCATACGGCAAGGAAGTGACAGAACGAAAAGAGAAAAACACAAGGATTTTTCATAAGAAAACAAAGAATTTCGTAATAACCTACACGTCATTCTCAACCTTACCCACCTAGCTTTCATTCGACAAATTGCAAACCTACATTTACACACACAATCGTATATTCAAATTGACTTTCGGTCTGTTCGGCAAACGTAAACCTTTGGAAAGCACATTCACTACTAATCTAACTTCAAACAATCTCGATTCTTCCACACACTTGTCATGCTATTCTTTGAACTCAGAAGAAATGTTTCAAAATCAATCAACGATAAATTCAGAGAAGACTTTCACAAAAATCGATCCGGTAATTATAGTTAAACATGATATAAATAACCGATGATATTTTTCATCACTATAGAAAATAAATTTTGTCACTATAAAACATCGTTAAATATACATTTATATTGTACTGTTTCCTTTAGATCCTCAACTGCGATGTTTCATTGGCCAATGCATTACCTACAAATCTACTTCCGTCGCAGATGTCGTGCTTGACAGAAATCGAACCCAGTATTGATCTATCTGTGGATCATCTACTATGGGATTCGAATATTTTTGACGAGCATGATTTCTTTGATAAAAACAACTTAGCTGACTCATCTATGGACTCGTATATCTTAGATTCAATTCAAGAATTACTAACTTCTGGCTGCGATCTATTTGATCAACCTACCGATTCTGTACAAATGCCAGAAAATAAAACGACTATTTTAAATGCAAGCAATACAAACTCAAATCTTCCCTTTGTATTTGTACCTGATAAAACGACAGAATCAAATTCGACCGATTCTGAGCAAGATGAATGCAATCGAAGAGATCCCAAAGCCAACTCTGCTACTATAGAAACTTGGACTCGATTCGGTAACAGGAAAGTAATTAAATATTCGGAAGAATATCGTATTCGACGATTGGACAACAATAGAGCAGTGCAGAAAGCTCGGCAAAAGGCAAAAGAGAAAGACAAAGCAAAAAAGCTGAAAATGTCCATATTAATCAATCAAAATCAACGATTGACTTCTCGAGTTGATCAACTCACAAAAGCGTTGGAATCTCTCAAAGCTGCGTGCGAAGAGTTGACTCGAGGATCATCAATAGATAGTAGTTGAGCATTTGAATCAGACGGTACATGTGGAGCAACAACAACAACAACAAAGATCGTGGTAGCATGAAACGTCTGATTGTTTTGTGTTGTTCTCTCTAATCTGATAATAAATTTTAAAAAAGAATGTTTATTTTGATTCATAAAAACAAGAAAATAAGAGGCGGTAAATTTCCACCAAAATTTTCGTTTATCAACATGAAAGTATCAAGTGAAAATGAAATTTCCCCTACGTATGTTGACTGTTATAATCTGCGGATTTACTTTCACCCAATAACTATCAGAAACAATGCAGCAGTGGACAACAGTACTAATCGGCCGGGAAACTGTTCCACTTTAAGTAGAAATGGATCACCCACAAAAAAATACGCACAGCAAGGAGAAATGGAAAAACAGAATCCATATATATATATATCAGTTGCTTTTGTTCAACGACAATAACGTTTAATTCAAGCAGAAATCGTTAAAAAATCTAGGAAAATGTTTTTCACAAAGAGAAATAGAACCCGTTATCATGAAGTTTTAACCATAGTTCTACTCGATAGAGTTCGTATAATAAAATATGTTCCAATGATTGTGTAAGCTGAAACGTAGAGGTCAAGATATTTTTTTTGTTGTAAAAGTGAACATTTTTAAATCATTGTTTGGGTATTTTCACTAACATACTGTATTAATCCTACTATCATAAGGGAAGATCTTTTACACTTGTTTATGGGCTCATCCTACACTATGTATATGTTGTTATTCAGAAAATGAACTATTTAGATAGCAATACTTTACTATACCGATAATGTCCCCTGTTTATTATATCATTGTCGGTTTCAATTACAATATAACGGGTCCAAAATTATTCGTTATCATAAGAATTTACAATATTCCGTTGGGTAAAAACATAAACCTGATTATCTTTCAGGAGAAATAAAAATATTCTTTCTCCTACAAAACTTCCCAATAAGATGAAAAAGAAAATCATCAATATCTCCTTAAAATAATACCATCTCTACTGAAATAGTACCGTTTCTGCTAGAAACTCATAGCTGCGCAAGTACGGGTACCACTTATACTGGACAATTTACATAACAACTGAAAGCTTCGCTAATGACACAGATGATACACTTGCACAACCGAATACATCTGAGTACATGCCAGTACATGAATTCTAGAGTTCTAGGTTTTTGAGGGAAGACGGGGTAGTATATGCCAGTACAGGTTGTACCCGTACTTGCGCACCCCTCTATAATCTGATTAACCACATTGTGGCGATAGAATTTGTATTGCTATGAAAATCAATGGCGCTCAGCCCGTTAAATTGAATAGGTTTTCATTGCATCTTGTACCAACGGCAACTTCAGCAAAATGAAAGAACAACATACATACTTCGACCATTCTGGAATTTCCTAGTTTCTAATTCCTGAAAATATTCAAAGTTGTTTTAAACGAAAAAATCTCATTGTAGATTTCAATCGACTAGATGCGAGTAATTTTGATTGAGCTATTTATTGAGAATTCTTCAACGATCTGATTTAAACATTCAATTTGCACACTATATGCAACTCATAGATCCTGCGGAGCATATAGACAAAGAATTCAAAAATAGTACTTCTACATAAATACTATTAATTTAAAAAGCTGTTAGCGCAATCCCTCTGGGATTAAGAATGTGAAACACGACATAATCACCGCAGAAAATTACATAGAGATGGCGTATTTAAGGGAGTTTTTTGTTGATTTTGTGAGACAGCTCGTTTGCCGCTACCAGGGATAATCTGCACAAGGCTGGAACAGCGTCTCAAGGTTGTCTGGCATGCCGTGTGATAGTCTCTGAAGATCTTGTGTAACAGTCTGTGATGGTCACTCAATTCATATGGTACTAATTAGTTAATTAATTAATTAATTAAAGCGTATGTCACGGTTTGTGATGCCCAATTAAGTAATTGCATAGTAAATAGTTAATTAACTAAGCAATTGAGGCATCGGCCACGGTTTTCAACGGTCTCTTAACCTGTCGGTAATGGGGTCTGTGGGGAGGAGGCGGGGGATGGGTGCAAATTTCTACCCTAAAAACTTTAACACTTCTTTCAGGTCGTGTTTCACAAAACCCAAGAACGAGTACGGTGTTTTCGGCATAATCAATCAAATCAGAAAAAAGAATTGGGACTAATCAAAGATCGAAAGTATAGATGTTTGAAACGTGAGAAAGAACGAAATGATGCTGTAAACCAACAGACAAAAATTGAACCAAATGTAACATCTAATTTCTTCGATCCAATTAAAAATTATTACACGATAAATAAAACAACATGTATTTTTTTTCAATAGTTATGTTTTTAGGATTCTGCGAATTTTTCGAATTGTTTTTGTATTTATGCCCATCATAAAAAGTCTTTATCAATAAAAGATTTTTTATGTGTTTCATGCTCTAATAGGCATTTTAAAATTACATAAAATGGAGAGATGAAAGTTTGAGACGTTATTAGTATATAGCGGTTTTTCCGATTGATGGTTGCTAGATATTTTTTTATTTTTTCATTAACTAGAATTGTTTGTATTGATTTTATGGATATAGACGTTTAATTGTTTGGCGTAATTGATATCTGTGCATTTCTATCAGATAAAAAGTTGAGCTTTCCTATTGTTTTTTTTGCTGCTGTGTGTGAGATTGAAACCATATATGTATTGCTGTTCCGTAGTATAAAAGCTTAGTAAATGTAGTTTTTAAGCCAATAAAAATTTGTATGCACGTATCTGTGTTACAAAGAACCGTATTTACAGCGCTCTCTGATACGGATATTCGTTGTTGGTACCGATGTGTGATGGAGAAATTATGTGTCAATAGCAGTCTGTGATGAGGAAATCACTTGTTAGTAAAACTTTGTGAGGAGTAAATTAGCTGTCGGTAACGGTCTGTGGGGAGGGGACGGCGGATAGGTGAAAAATTTCTACCCTAAGCACTTCAACACTCCTTACAGATCGTGTTTCACAATATACGAAAGAAGTAGGTTGAAACATCAAACTATTCTTGAATAATTATTTACATTGTAAATGATTTGAAGCAAATAGTGTATTGAAGTTAATTATTGTCAAACGAGGAACGCTTTGGAAAAACAGTTTCGTACACTTCGCTCAAGTATGTTTGGTGTTCTTCATTAAATTTTCGTAAGTTGTCATTTACGCATACAAAATAAACAGATTTATCTTGAAATGTTTTTTGCAATATGCGGCGGGTCACTTCAGGATTGTAACTTGATAACATTTCAAACCGTAGCATATTTCGGTTTCTCGCAAAAGTATAATAATTCGAATAGCCCATATAAATATAAAGTGTTTGTATTGAAGGATCTGTAGGCATTCTGAACGGGTGAGATATTAGTAAGTTCATTTCTGGTCGAAATTCATCCCATATTTTCATACCTATTTCTCTGTATAGAAGTAACGGCCCATGAGAACCAATTGAATATCGACCATTAGCTCCGAGTAGAGGCACCGGTCTATTTCTTTTTAGTACCATATTTATCGCTGATTGTAAATGGGCATCGTAAAGTGATTGTGGCTTAACACGCATTAAATACTTATTAGCATTTAAGTCAATGACACTTTTGTTTTCACTCATTATTACTGTAGTTGGTAAACTTTTTCTGATAACAATATCATCATCGAACAGATAAAACGGAGATGATAGTGTGGGAATAGTATGAATCATAGATTGGATTGCTATCGAATTGAATAGCTGATATTTTGGAGGTTTTACTTTTGCGTATTCGAATAGTTGCTGATGAGAAACAATTCGTATCCTTGTATGATTAATATTAACGTAGTCGGGTACTTGATTATTCGTCACGAGAAATATTCTCCGAGCCCATTCTTTGCCATTTTCTTCAATAGATCTAAGTAAATATTTCAACTGTTTCAAATCACGAAATCGATTTAGCAAAATAGAACTGTATTCGCCCATTCCAGTCGTCTTCATAAATTTCAATGTGTCATTAAATATTTTTTGCAAGTTTTGGTCATCGCTATTGACCCATAAGATAACAACATCAATAGCCGCTGAACATGAATGGATTTGGCATGATATTTCGATAGATCTGCACTGATAATCTTCTAGTTCGCGGTAGTTATAGATATTCACCCCGTCTGAGTAGCAATCGCAAAGGTTTTGGGATCGTAAGCCACAATTCTTATTCCGATATCTATGCAATCGAGTTGAATCATTAGATTTAACATTGATTGTGAAATCCGTAGAAATTATTTGCTGAACAGAAATCAGAGCTAGTTGGTACGATATAAAAAATATCAATATCATAGTGTTCAACAGGAGTACTTGTATTAAATACATTTAATATGCAGGAATCTAATCGAACTTGTGCTTATATGTTACGTGCAAAATTATAATATGCGAATAATTAGTTGAAATTAGTTCAGACAATCAGATCTGTTTAGAATTGATCGGTAGCTACTGTGTTCACTTTGCCAGACGACCAGTTAAGTGCGCTATCAAGTATAAAAGAATCAAATGTGTTTCAATAAACTTTACATGTTTATTCTAGTGACTTTACCTCGTCGAAATAATGATTCAATTGAAAATATTAATTTTAATAACACAAATTAGATATGGCCTGATATAAGTTACGTTTTTTCTTTTCGATAGTCGGTTTGATCTGCAAATAAACTATAATTACATATTTCTAGAAGTAAACAAGAGCTGCGATCAGGTCGTGGAAAAGATCAATTTTTCCATATCATTCCGCTTGTATTTTTTCTCATGAAATTTTTGTCTGTGTCAGTAATTTATGTGTTAGTAATAGGGATGTGCAGTATCGGTGTAAATACTGAAAACCTGATCACCGACTACACTGACGACGCGCCCAGTGGAACGCCGGTGGTCAGTACACCGACACTGCACATCCATAGTTAGTAACAATTCATACGGAAACAGATCTTTTCCTTTACTATGGATGCTACTTTTACGATCAGGTGTTCTCTCTACTATAAAAATATCGCAGACTGAGTTTTTTTTAAATAGATATTGAGGCAAAACAGAATTTTATTGCAAAAACAAATATCCCGTTTAGAAAATTTTCTTCCTCAGCCTAAAGTAATTTTGTAGCTACTTTGCCGCAGTGTAACAAGATAGCAATATATTTAGTCTTGAAAAATTATCCGCTGCCAACGCTGCGCTTACAAGAATGGGAAAATTTTCTTCTTCACTCCTGTCTTTAGCATACAATCTAAGCTCTCTCTTATTCTAGATAAGCATTTTATGTTGAGAAAATGTATTGTTTTCAAACAAACGATAGTTTTTCGGAAAACAGTATGGAATATGAAGTTGTGTACTTAATCTAATTGAGCGAGCTCATCGTCTCATCGACCTTACCCTTTAGACTGAAATCGATTTAGCGAAATTCAGCTCTTATGAATCGAATCTCTCTAGTATCAGCTTGCGAGTATTTTATTGATGAAAGACGATTGTAGATTTATATTGAAGGTTGATATATATATATAGGTAAAATATGTGACACACATTTTTTTAGGGATATTTTTTCTATCTCTTACATGAGTAAAAAGTGTTCTACTTTTTGCTCCAGCTGTATTTCCTTTAAGGAGAGGAAGAAAAAAAAAAAATTACGGATCATTAAGAATAGTTGAGAAGCGATGCACTCCATCAACATTTAAGTACAAAGTGAAAGAAAAATGATTGACATTATTTTCAGTTTTTATATTAATTTCTTTGAAGGACAACACTCATTCAATCGATGAAAAGCATGATTTATATAGTTCGCCGAGTATGGATATGATATATGATTGTTGTTCGCAAAAATAGTTAGACTCAAGACAAACTAACATATAAAGGTGCAGATACACCAAAACGATCTAGTTTTTTCAAGCGTGTTTCACGTAATAAACTATTGTCATTTATTCCTATGTTCTGTGAGAATTGAAACTTCTCTCATTGTTTTTCTTGTGTCAAACTATTTTAATGTGTTTTTTTTGTTTTTAATTGATACAGAGAGTGGGTGTAAATAAAACAAAGATCAATGGCAACACTCACATAGTATATGCGGGTACTCGTGCTCCCACTACACATATATATTACACTGGCATCTCATCTGACTTTCTCATGAGGTTCTATGAGTCTCCTAATAGAATTCGGCCCCAGTGATCTAAGTAATAGACGATTATCAGACGTTTCAAGATGGGAATCTAACAGAGATATTTATCACATAAATTTTACTATAAACAACTCATTTTTCAAAATTCATCATGCAATAGACAAGCTGACTCCACTGCTACAATGTAATATTGTCGATCCTTCCTAGAAGACTCACTTACCTCTTAACAGTAGACAATGTAGCTATCAGTTATTAGCAACACATTGGGGTTTCTGGAGAAAAATAAATGATTGTTCATAATTAGAAGTTAGTAATTATGTGCCTCACGAAACGCTTCGTTTCATTGATTGCTATCATGAATCCTTTCGAAAATCGTTAATCTTCGACCTACGAGTATGTCTACAACGAAGTTACCAAGAAGAATGGATTGCAATGCGTTAAGTTTGAAAAATATTTCCTAGTAAATGTCTCTTGATTCTTTAGTTAGAGTCATATGTTCTTTGTCCTCCCTGACATTGCATAGAGTTCAAAAAATACTCGACTTTGAAAATACTCATTGCATATGTGTGTATCAATTTCATGAGCTTCCGGTATTTGCCAGTTAGTTTTTTATGACAGTTTTTTCTTTTAGGTATTCTTTATCATTGTTCTTTATGTTTTCGTTTCATACATGATAGACAGATGTGCTGCAAGCAAAAGCTAATAATAATTGCATATAAAATTTATAAGAGTATTTGCTCTCTCTATCTATGAAACCTCGATGTATATAGATTGCAAAAATGATAAAGTTACATTTAATCAAGCAGTAGCTGTCATTAACAGAGATGAATCTATAAGAATAAATATTCATCTTGTTCAAAAGTATCTTTAGAAGTCGTTGCAGAACAATCATTTTCTTTTTAGCTAGAGTTTTGGTTATTTATCTATATATTCAGTTGCATAGATCATCCAATGGAGTTTGCTTTTCTTTGAAGAGTGCGAAATGAGACGCTTCAACTATATGTTTAGTTTGAGAGCCATCAAATTAATGCGAAATCTGCCTGGTCGAGAGAAATGCATCGAGCCATTGTCCTCCTTCATTCACACACATTATTAACCATTGAAACGTTGTAAGAGATGGGTCTTTTGGAAAAAACAGCATTGTTGAGAACTTGTTGGCTGATAAAGCTAATGAAAAAATATGATAAATAACAAAATACATTCATATGGTCTTTTTAGCGTCTCAATACAAAGTAAATATTTTGCATCCAGATGAATGAGGACGATGAAATACATATATGTGTATTCATTCAAAAATGAAGTTTTTCGAGCGTTCACAAGTGACCTTGATAAATTTGACAATTTGAGTAATGATTAGTTTGATACATGTAAAATATCCCGCAACCATATATTGATTGTTTATCGATGATGACTCGAGGAAAAAAATTATACAAAAGTACCACCTATTCTAGCTCAGCTCGAGAACATGAATATAAATTTTCTCTTCATCGATATTCTAAAAATGACGAGAGTTTTTCCCAAGATACTTATAAATTTACCATAATTTGAGTGATCGTCGATTAAACTACATAGTCAAGTACATTCACTACCGGCTAAATGAAATCATTGCTAGCTGCGACAAGTGCACATCTATTGATTGATAAAACATTAAAACATTATAAAATAAACGAATACTGTGCAATAAATTCATCGATTTCTATGAGTATATTTTTATTAGTTTAATTTCATGATTTCGAGTCAAAATATGAAAATGGCATATATCAACGCGTTTATAAATTTTTCATTCGAACTGAGACAAATAAGAAGCCATAGCTTTTTTCCTTATCGAACTACCCAGGCCAAAAGTCGGCAATCGGATTTTACTCGATTCCCTTCGTTTCCGGCATCTGAGAATTCGAAATTTTTTTTCCAAGGTGCAGTTGAAAATGTCATCACTTTTTGTAAATATTTTATGTAATTGTAATTCTTTTCTTGAGCTACAAAACAAAAACTCTCTGAGTTCAATTCAGTCTGTAGAGACGTTAGTTCTACGAAAGAGTAAATTGTATTAATTTTCGATTGTCCAAGCTGCACTAGTCAATTCTATACGACACTGCTTCGTTCTAAATTCGCTAGCTCTCACATTGAAGAACGAAAACAACAAAACTAAAGGACAAATACTGTCGACGACCGTAGCTTCAAATGACAATCGCATGTCATAAAATACTATTATTCTGTTTTCTTTTGTATCCATGACGAAAGGCACTAACATTGACTCCTTTGAACACAAAGTCCTTGCACTGAAAAAGAAAGGTTCCGCGGTATTTTGCCACGCTTTAAAATGTTTTGTTCGCATAAACGAAACGTTAAAAAAGTTTAGTATCATGAAGACTTTCGTATGAAACCCTTTAGGGCATCGAAAACCGACAATATTTCGTAAAATACTCTTCAAATTTCATTTCAAAACGTGAGCATTAAAGTAAAAACACTTGCCCACAATTCATTTCTTATATAATTAATTGTTTCCCTGTTAATCATATTCCACGTTGAGCAAAATATTTCCAATAAACAGCAGCCATAACAAATCGAAATGGTTGTAGTACTTAAGATTATCAAAAAAAATCTATTGCACTGTAAGTTCTAGCCGCAATAAAATCTAGTCGTGCACGTTTTCTGTTGAGGAGCCCAAGTAATTACATTCTCTTAAGCGAAGAAGTTAAACACCGTTACAAGAATATTTTGGGCGTTGGATTAGGACACAAGTGTTAAGTTACGGAGATACATATAGGAAATGTGGCAGATATAGTTTAAGGGGTTAAGGTAGGGGATAGATATATCCATTCAAATCGTGCAAGCGCAAATCGAGTGCAGTGTAACTGTGACGAAATTTCAGTTGCGAAGCCAATTTGAATGTGAATTGAAGATGGTTGGGTATGGAATCATATTTTAAGGAAACCTGAAAAAGATTTCTATTTCGTTGCAAATTTGTGAATCTTGATTAAGTTCCGTATGGACCTTTTTTCTTCAGTGCAGATAACTTGTAGAACCTTGTTAAAAACCCGACCTGATCCTGTCGGTTCCCTTTATTTTTGTTACATGATCTGACAAGATTGATTGGCCGGAACTCGCGACCTTGGTTGTCAATTAATTCATATAAAATAAATTATATTAAAGAAAATTTTGATCCATAGTTTTGTTTTCGTCGATCGTGTATCTCACTTTATATTAGTCTTTTTGATGATGGGTTCAAATGGTTTCATTTGGATAAACATTGTCCTAAAACAATTCCTATGAAATATATTCCAGATGATTAGTAAAAAAACTAGTTAGTAACCGACTCCGCATGAATGATCTGTTATTTTTCTCATCGTTATTGTATGAATGTCTATCAGCAGTTCATGATCCAACACGTAGTCGTCCGATGTATAATATTTAAATCTAAGAACTAAGATCGAGCATGTATTAACTTCGATAATATGCAATGTAATAAAACTGAAATTGACAAATCATATGCAGCTCTAAGTATCATATAGTAAAGAAAACTAATAGAATTCACAAACAAGAAGCAAACCGACAAATGATAAACTCTTTTTTATCTTTTAATAGTAGCGCAAAAAGAACGACTATGCCGGCTACAACTGCAGGTAAGTAATAATTTGTACTAGGTCATAACGGACAAACCACTCTGAATTATTTCAGTAACCACAACAACGACTACCACCGCACCCTGCGACTCGTGTTAGTTAATTTACATTAGCCTATGGCAAATATAAGAAGTATGACTTTTCCATTTAGGCACTGGTAATTATACTTGGAATCAAACAGGCATAATCCTAGCTGATACGGCATCTAGTACAATACCACAGGCATGTTGTGTCTTTTTACCAGGAAATGATACATTTCATATCTGTGGTCACACGCTTAGATTTGTTCAAAGCTGGGTCACCGGTGGAGCCAGTCGAACTGCAGTGACTAACAACACTGGAAATCATATAGGTTATATTAGGTTCAACAAAGATGAAAACATGTATACAAATGCTCATGATAAGAATTTAGTTCGACGGTACGCTCCGAATTTTGCAGATGGTACTATCGTTGCTGGAGCAAACTCAACTACAAGTGGTACTCTCGCTTGACTGAGAGGTACAGCTGTCGACGATAGTTATACACTCTACATCGCCGATCAAGACAATAATCGAGTGGCAAAACTCGACCAAAATGCAACTAGTAGTGTTACCTCAATTAATACAAATGGCATCACTTCGAAACTGTCTGCTCTTCTACTTAACCCATTTGTATCGAATCAAATTTATATTAGTGGCGACACTGGTAACACTGTCTATCTGTGGACATTTGTTGCAGCTACTCCGAGTATAACGAACACGCAAGTCAATTGTGGTAGTACTCTGCAGGCTCCGAGAAGCATTGAAATGTATGCCTTTGGAAATTTGTATGTTGCTGATCAAAATAATTTTCAAGTAGTCACGTACAGTGCCAATTCAACAATGGGCACTATCATATTAAGCTTTACTGCTAGACCAATGGATCTCGCGTTGAATTCACAACTCAATCTGTATGTACTATTAGATAATGGCAAATTATACAAACATCAATTAATTTAAATAAACTACGTACATGCGTTTGTCTAACACAAACGAATACTAAAATTTTCTATAAGAATGACAACAGAAAATGATCTTATCCCATTAATTTATGCATGAATTTTGTTGAAGTATGTTATGATTTCAAAATAGTTTCCACTATCTTTATTCATACAGATATGATTTTATCATTTAACAGCGCATTAGATATCCGACGGCAGATGAATCATTTTTTCTATGAAGGACTACAGATACTCTCCTAAAAAGAGCACGTAAATACACGGAACACTTTTGATAATGCTTTTATGTGATTCTTTTAAGTTTATTTGACCCATCCGAGAATAAATATGCTTTAATTGTACTCAGTTGATCAACAGCCTTTTGAAATTTGCATATAATTTAGCTTTTCTCCTTGTGAACAACTTTGAAAATGACGTGTTTGATGTCTTCGAAATGTTTACATCGAGTTCAGTAAGTCGATAGGAATCAAAGCGAACACATGTGATAATTCGAAAGCAGCAATGGACATAGCTGTAGTATTGCTATTCGAATAATATGTTATGTTTTCTGAAAAAAATTACTTTTGACCGAATAGCTGTATGTGACGTGCGATGAAATTCGTTAATGCAATCAAATCTGTCCTCACTGTAACCCGACAAACTATTTTCGCTTTATATTTCATCGAGTCAAGAAAGAATGAGCCATAAACATCGTCACTATATAAAAAAAAGAAAGAAAAGAACGACAAAAAATAACACAATGGCTGATATTTTTTTCTTAGTTAAAAAACAAAACAATATTGATGGTATGTTGTGCAAGATCGATGACGGTTATATTTAAAAATACAAAGCCTCGTTGCATCATTTTTCCATTGAACTATTTATTCTACAGCAATCACTAAGTATTATAAGCATTTCATAGTTAAAAAACAATGAATTCTGACTTGAAACTTTTTCTCTATCCAAATGAAAATGGTTTCATTGGAAAACTTGCATTAAATCTCTCGAATGATAATAATGCCAATGAAAATCTTCTATCAAAATCAAATGTGTATACGGTTGTCATTCTCGATCGTTCCGGTTCTATGGGTTCCTCGGTACCGAGGTTTGTTAATCAAGTTTTACCTGATATTTTCAAATCTTTAAATTATGATAAGAACGAAATGATTACACTAATTACCTTTGACAGTACTCCAAATAAATATACGCTTCCAATTCGACAATTAGCTGGTTTTAGTATAAAATGTCAAGGTCAAACATTTATGGCGCCTGGTATTACCACGCTTACTAATTTTATTCTAAATGAACTACCAAAAGATTGTCATGCTTTACGCTTATTAACAATATCTGATGGTGAAGTACAAGATCAAGCTCAAGTACAAACAGCAGCAGCTCAATTAATTTCATTGATTAAAAATAAGTTCATAATTAATTCGCAGGCTGTTCGATTGTTTACTTCATCGTCTCAACCCGATACTCGAGCTGTTTCAAGTCTCTTACAATTGAACAATGTATCCAATGTAAATTTACTCGATGTGAGAACAAGCTTAAGTAATATAGACATTTCTGCTACGATCGCTAGTCTATTTTCTGGTGATTCATTGAATCGTCATGCTATACTGAAATCAGACGAAGCTATTTTAAAAAGTACTCCATGGCAAACTTCTATGCATGATACAATATCATTATTTCCAGGTGAGAATTTATTTTGGCTGAATAAATTACCAACAGGAAATTTAACTGTTGGACAAACGAATGTTAAAATTCACGTGCAAGAAAGTTTAACTGTTGATACCTATGAAAAATTATTGAAAACGAAAATTGAATATTATATAAATCAATTGAAAATTCTCAAAATTGTCAATACAGTTGAATCACAAAAAGAAGTTGATGATATTATGAATTATTTTCAAAATATCGAAAGTTCCCTATTGTATAATGATAAAGATGTTAACGTACTACTTAATGATTCTAGTTTACGTGCTCGTTTGCAATATTTGAAAAATTCTATTAATCGTAAAAAGAAATCATTTGTTATGCGAATGTCACAAATTGCTAACGATGATAAAGTATCTCAATTGAATTCTGCGCAACAAGCTGACTATTTACGTGCTGTCGATAGTACATCGAAAAATGCTCGTGGTCTAGCCCGACGTGCTGTTACACAAGGTTTAGATTTTAATGAAATTCTTCGTAAAGAAGTTCGAACAATGGCTGAACATATTAATGAATTGAAAGGCATCGATGATAATGATCATTTAGTATCGTTCTTTTCTCAAGATACAACACTTGGTGGAATCCGTGCCGTATGTCAATTAGCTACCGATGGCATATTAGATGATGTTAATGCTAATGATATTTTACGGATGGTAAATATTGTTGGAGTGGCTTGTTCTGGTCCAATCGGCGAATTTCCTGACCCGATGACATGGCGGGTCAATGAATTATATTTAGGTTGTTATGTTAGTCTATCTGATGTGTTAACTGCTTTTATGCAATCAAGAGGCCAGCCCTTACAAACGCCAGCAACGAATAAAACTATAACGAATGTCATACCGATTATTGAAAATGACCGTATAGGTCAATTTTTACGAAAGTATGCTTCTGCATTGTTAGAATATTCGTGTTCGATTGGTATGAGACGTCTATTAGCCGATGTTCCTATGACGGGTGGTTATACTATTTGTGCGGGTGTTTGGAAATTAGTCGAAGATTTAAATGAAAATAAATCAGAATTATATTTGAAAACATTTGATCAATTGATAAAAACCTATGAAATAGTTGTCGGAAATTATTTTCAACATGTTATGCCGTATATTAAAGAACAAGATGACCGGCTATCGTATTATATTGCAAATAACGGGACGACAAATATGATAAGCCCATTTATAAAATTATATCGTGAAAATGATTCGAAAAAAATTGAGCAAATGCCAAAAATTCTACGTGCTTTGTATACTTATGAAATTTGGCAAGCAATTCGAAAACAATATAAAAATCGTGATGATTCAGATATAATCGCACAAAAAATGCTCGATCAATTAATTGGACTTGATTTAAATAAATATAAAACTTTAGTTAAACCATTGTTCGAAAATGAACCATCATTAAATGAAATAGAATTTCATGATCAAATGCATGTTGATGAAACATATCTAGATGAATTAATGAAAACATTTTACTATGTTGATTATATTACTTTACTACCGAAATATATTTCAGCTGTGGTTAATAACAATATCGATAGTATCAAAGATATTCCTATTCTGAATCAAACTTCAATTAGTGAAGCAATAAATATAAATTATGATATAAAGATCTTTAAATTCTATAATGTGATTCAAGCTCTTCTATATACGAGTAAAGCAAGTCGAGTTGATGGTGATAATGAAAAAATGAAAATCATTGATTTAGTCGATGAAAAATTAGCAGAAAAAATACTACAAGATTATATACGAAAACGATACGAAAATCAATATGCTACTGATTTAGCAATGAAAGGACGTTTGGAACGTATAGAACTTATTGCTGAATTAGTACAATCGATTATCACAAGTCGGGATCATAATGAAATGATTAAATTTATGCGTGATGGATTAATACGTGGAAAAAATCAAGTAGTAATTGCGAACTCTTCAAGTTTAGGATTCGTTGAATTGAAAGATAAGTTGTTAGATTTTAATGAGAAAATTCCACGACGTTTAGATATCATCAAAGTATTTTTATTAGGACGTGATTATAAAAATAATGATGAACCTGTTTGGAATAATGGAAATGTTTTATTTATACCGAATCTTTGTGATTATGAGAGAGTCTTTGTTAGTTGCGGTTATCCAGATGAATGGAATAAAATCAAAGAAGAGTATATGAAACGTAATTTACATATTTACCGAGATGGATTCAATCGACATGGACATGGAAATACAAAACCTTCATATTGGGCATTTGGCTACATAACATTACAGTTATACAAAGATAATGTTCCAGCTGAAGTGTTTAAGGAATATTGTGAAATACATCATGATTGTTGTGGAGTTTCTCAAATGCGTGGATTATTGAGTTGATGATATAGATCGAAGAAAACCATATATATATTTTTTTTTGAAACAATGCTTTTTTATTGCCTGTATTTTATTTGAACTTGTTATAAAAGTATACAAATGGATGTTAATATAGTCGGTGTATGAGTGTTTTTCTTCTATACTATTCTCTAGGAAGAAAAGGCCTCAATTATAGATTTGACTGCTTCTATTGAGAACTGTCTAAGAAGTGAGATGTATGACTACGTACGTTGGGGCGAAACTATCACAGAGTTGTGATAATACTTTATGCATGTTCCCATGTAATCATGAAACGTATTTTTGACGTAACTAGACACGTCTGTGTTGCAAATCTTCGCCGTTCCGAAGCGGCTTTAGATTGAGACACTTTGAGACGCCCCATGTCGCGAATACCGCTTCAATTTTTGCGGTAAACCGCGATAATTTTAGAAAAGCGGTAAATTTGTATGAAATGGGAGCCGGTAACCGGAGCGGTAATACCGCTCCGGTTAACCGCTAGTTTTTCCGGTACCCTTTTTTTACCGTCATCATATAGGAAAAAAAGATGCCTAAAATAGCCGGATCAATAACTTTTAGCAATAATTTTTTATAAACGCTCAGAGAACCGGTTAATCGAAAAATACCGGCGGTAAACCGCGGTGTTTCCCGAAACTCCCCGGTTTACCGCGGTAAATTTGTGTTGATGGGAGCCGGTAACCGGAGCGGTAAAACCGCGGTAAACCGTCAATTTTACTCCGGTTTTTCCAACATGGGACACTTGTGCCGATATAAACACTCATTCTATCTTAATTAATGTACATAGCGACTTTCTCCTCTATACACACTGATGCTATATATTATGTGTTCAAACTCATCTATCCTATTTGACGTGTATATCTCTCTTCCTCCTTGTCGTGTTCTTTCTCGTTCTCTCCGGTTGAGTGACGCGCCTCGGGGAAAGAAAGTGTAACTAAAAATAGAAGGATGATTGAAATAAAACAGTTCGATATCACAATAAAACAATCTTATCGTTACAACACTTATATCATTATGTGCCTTTGATCATGTTTAATAGTGAATTGAAGCTATGTCTCTTTCCTTAACGTTATTTCATTGACACATTAGATAAAATGAGTTTCACTGTATGCTTCTTTCAATCTGTCAAATTTGCGGAAAAACGTTTGGATGCATTGCTTTCTGGAACGCAGTTAAACATATAGTTATATAGTTTGATTAATGAAGATAAATACTTTAAATACGAAGCTGTGTTTGTGCGAAAATGTATCCACAAGTCCGGCATGCCACACCTTCGTCGCAACGTTATTTTAATTGCAGGAAATGTTATTGTGTAATCATATTAGGTTTAGAAAGTAGCAGCTGGAAAAAATTGATTTATCTAATTCCTTTGGATGGATACGTCAGCTTTCTATTAACTCATATGCACAAGAATATGAATCCGAAGAATATTTCTATAATTAGTTTTTCGGGATATACGTATATTTTAAGCAGGATAATTTTTCACAAATATCTCTCTAAGTTTTCAATCAATAATGATTATCTTATTTTCGTTATTTCTGTGAGCAGCGGTTCAGAAGCATACAAACTAATATAAGTTTACAATAAGGGCTTGATTACCTGGGATCAACTCAGCAAGAGTTTAATTGCACTTTAAAAACATAGGATATGATAGAACTCAATAGGGAAGAACAGATAAATATTATCGTTTATTGACAAAAAAACGCTCGTTCTGTGTCTTCAATTTTACTTTGCATTTATTAACATACGATAGCCATTCTCCTTCTACTCATCCGGCAGAATACTTCTACTCATCTGGAAGAATAATGTGAATTAATACCATATACCCAAGCAGACAAACTTTCTCAAACACGCGTGTAAACACCGTAAAGTAGCCTTTTCTGAGTGTTTAAACGCGTGTGGGAAAAAGTGGTCGCGTAAACGCCGTAACTCCTGAATTATCGTGCGTGTAGCCGCCCACTTTATCTGTATTAAATCTTTAAAGCCGTGTAAACGCAATGGAACTCAGTTTTATCACCGTGTAAACGCACAGAAAATTCCGCACGCGTGTAAACCATCAGAAACTATGAATTCCTCGCGTTTCCCCATACAATATTCCTTATCATTCTTTCATTAATCATTACTGACCGCGTTAACGCTGCAAACAGAAGTAAATTCCCCGTTTTTTCCGCTTAATATATATACCATTTTTAATTCACTAATTTGAAGCGTTTAAACGCCAGCTTCACAGCTATTTATGAACATACTGCGTTCAAAAAATATCAACGTGTTTTTTGCTTTAAACACCGAGCGTTTAAACGTTGGGAATGAAGAAAAAGTAATCATTTGATGCCATGAAATTTCTCAAGCTGAGTTTTATTAAAATTCAGAACGTTTAAACGTTGCGATTGATGAAGAAGTCATCGTTTGTTGCAATGATATTTTTGAGGCAGAGTTTCGTTAAAATTCAGAACGTTTAAACGCTGGGATTGATGAAGAAGTCATGGTTTGTTGTAATGAAATTTCCGAGGCTGAGTTCTGTGTACATTGAGAACGTTTAAACGTTGCGATTGATGAAGAAGGGATCGTTTCATGCAATGAAATTTATGAGGCTGAGTTTCGTTAAAATTCAGAACGTTTAAACGTTGGGATTAACGAAGAAGTGATCGTTTGTTGCAATGAAATTTTTCATGCTTAGTCTTGTTAAAGTTAAGAACCTTTTTAACACGTTGTTTGAGAAAAAAAACATTAATTTTTTCAATAAAAGTTTTCATATACAGCTTAGTTAGTTCAAACTAACCGCATGCTGCTTTTTCTCGATTGATGTCGTCAAACGTTTAACAGTAACATAAATAAAGTTATTTCAGTTTTATTAGTTATTTGATTCTAGCTTCAGCCGTTTCTTGTTTCATTCTTAAATAATTTTCACTTATTCCCGGTAGCTGTATTTAAACTGCTTAAATATCTTTGAAATTGCCATCGGACACTAACGGTTTCTTTTTTGTTACTAAAATCACATTTACTGTTTTGTTGTTAGTTTGATTCATTCAGTTTCCTAAAGCTATAAAAATTAATTTCTATTTCTTTAATGAACTTTAACATTTTATTCATAGAAGTACTTAGGTCATTTATTTATTTTAGTGACTTATCTTAACAAGCTATCTGTGGCTTCTCTCATGAGCTAATTTTGTTTAAATGTTGTGTGGTAGCAGTACATCAGAATATTTCTTTCACTCATCTAATAACACCTTGCTGCTCAGTTTTTGATCATTGTCTCAAGTTATCCTTTTTCATTCGATTCGTTGAGCTAAGTTAGATTTATTTTTCTAGTTTTGCCTTGTTACTACTCTGAATCTTAGTTTTTTATTCACACGTACCGTGCCATGCTCTTCTATGCAGTACAGCTATTTTTCTTATTTAGTTGAATCGATCGTTCCATCGAATCGTTTATCTTGATTAGCGTAATCGTGCTAAGTTTTCAATTTCGGGTAACTTTTTCTGTCGATCAGTTTCAGACATTTCAGATAGTTTTTTATTCTAGATTTTTGTTCTATCTCCAATCTGTATGCTATCTTTGATTCATCAAGACAATAAGCTCATCAGAGATTGAGATCTTAGTTGCTGCTTCTAGCAAGCTGTTTCGTCGATAATTAGTTTGATCTACTAAGCGCATTATGAATTCTTATATTTGAGCAATTTAATTGCAGCTATTTCCTTTTCGTATCGATCACTACCATATCCTGAAATTTTTCCTTGGGAAATTCATCCAAGTAGAAATAGGCTTTTACTTTTTGCATACTTGTAGTCATTTAAGTGCACTTGTAAGTACTGATGAATACTAAAACATACATTTTTTTGAAATCTCATTAATGTCAACAAGTAGAATATATGTTATCGAATACAGCCTGCTACTTCTTTCATTATCATCGGACATACTTCGCCTTACATTGAACAATGTCAGTTTGAGAATATGTTATTTCGCTTTTCCCAATTACTCATTCGAAGTTGAGTATTCGTCTGCTTAGTTACATTCTATGTCATTCATTTAGTTAACAGAGAATAGTTCTTAGCAGTTCAGCCATGTCGCAGTTGAAATCCCAATTCAACGTGACAATTTTCTTCTATCATTTGCTTCTATTTATTAACAAATTTCGGTACCCAACTTTAGCTGTTTTTTTTCTTTTCATCTGTGTTCAAATTCTGATTTCCCTACTCTATCTCAAGTTAGCCGTCTTTTAAATTTATTATCGTTGTCACTATTTATTTGGTATATTGTCTTAGATTATATTTTTTTTTCTATTTTTTATTAGATTCACTGCTTTCTATTCATTTGTTTATTTCAGCCATTTGCTTTTTAAGTCGTTCACGTAGAAAATTTTCAGGGCATTCAAGTAACCTTCTTATTCGAAAATATTTCGTTACCTAGGCTTAGCTGTCTTTTCATTTTGCTGTCCCTCTCTCATCTGAGGTTAGCTAAGACATTTAACCAATTGGCGTTCTACTTTCATCTCACTTCTTGCATGAAGTTATATTTTTTTTTGGG